>PITA01018694.1:0-39650 GCA_004023965.1 Spilogale gracilis
AGCTGACATTCTGATTCTCATTCTCCCTGTTTCCCACCCTTGGGGAAACATGCACCTATTTGTCATCCTTAAGGCTTATCTGTGTGCACCAAACATTGCTCAAGGGTCTGAGTTGAATTAGGAAGCTGAGCCTTCCTTTTCTTTATGAAACCAAGACATCATCAGCCTGGCCTCCACAGAACTGGACAGGAAGCAGCCTATCTGATGTACTCAGCAAACACACACAAAGGAATCTCCTTTGGTGGAGGAAGAAAGTAAATCACAGCGCCCACATACTCTCTCCCTGCTTTCAGAGGAAGCAGAATGTTTCTTAGAGGAAAGGGCTGTGAACCCAGTGTGGCATGTTCTCTTCCTAATTCAAAATTTCAAAGCCTGAAAGACTCAGATCTAAAGGGATGTGCTGTTTTAGTAAAAGAGAGAAGAAAGGAAGATCATATAATTGGGGGTCAGGAGGAGAATGCCTTCTCATGCTGCCAGTTTTCTGTTGGGGCTTTCTTGGCCCTGGAAATCTAGGAGGGGAACTTTTTATCTCTAAAGCACTACTTGCATTTAGTGTAATAATAATAATAATAATAATAATAGTAGTAGTAGTAGTAGTAATAGTAATAATAATAATAATAATAATAATAAAGAACACTGGGAGAGCCATACCTTTTCTGCTGACCTCATTGATCCTGTGACCAATGGCATCCACAGGATCATACATCGCTGGAGCTGGGACAATGTGATGTTCTTTTAGGTGCACAATGAGACCTCAGCTGTAAGATGGAGAGGCTGGAAAACCACTAAGTTCATTTCTGTCATATACAAGGTCACGCTCCACCAGTGAGAGCTCAAAATAGTTTGTTGCTGAAAGAATAAGTAAGCTGCTAAAATGAACAAAGATGAGGGAGACCCCAGAAATCACCGGTTCCTGCCAGAGAAGCCAAATGTTTACCTAGGGGAAAATGGAATGTTTTAAAGGGCCCATCATATTCTTATAAGAAACTCAAAGCAAAACTCATATGAAATGTTTTGTTTTTATGACTATCATTCAAAGCTTAATGGGCTTCTTTGGAGTCCTTAACACAGGCTAACAGAAAAACAATCTAGACTTCCTTTTCCTTGTGAATTAAAAAGTACATTATGACAGCTCACAGAGCAGAGAAAAGATAGTAGATCTCAATAACCTTAAACTACGTTTCCATGTTGCAAGTTTCCTAGCTGTCCTCTCATAATGAGAATTATAGGTAAGGAGATCCATCACTTGAATAATCCAAAGATTATTACAATTTTTTCAGCAGCATGCTTTAAACTATGATGATAGCACATGGGGTGTGCTGATGCAGTAAGTGCCGTGGACACAATGGTAAAGCCCCATTATGGTCCAATTAGGGAAAAGTTGGAGAAAGTATCTCAGTATCCCGCGGTTCATGAGATGTTCAACTTCTCACTCTTTCTTCCTACATGGCAGACACAGACAATATCATGACTCAGAGTAATTCAGAGCACAGCTTTGGACAGAAATGCCTCTCTCTTGAACTTCAGCTGTTTCTTTCAGAATTTGGAATTACAGGGATATTGATAAGCAGTTTTCATTTAAAAGGAATCTTGGGGGGCACCTGGGTGGCTCAGTAAGTTAAGCGTCTGCCTTCAACACAGATCATGATCCCAAAGTCCTGGGATCAAGTCCCAGATCTGGGCTCCCTGCTCAGCAAGGAACCTGCTCCTTCCTCTCCCTCAGCTCCTCCCCACTGCTTATGCACTTTCTCTCTCTCTTTCTCTCTCTCCCTCTCAAATAAATAAAATATTAATTTTTAAAAAAAAGGAATCTTGGGCTGACTTCTTCGATGCCTGCCTTCTGTTTTATACCTAACTCTGGGAGCTCTGAACATAATAATATGCAGTTAAATTACCTCTGAAATAGGGAAAATAAAGTAAGTTTTGTGGGTTTTTTTTTTTTTTTAGATATTTTATTTATTTGACAGAGAGAAACACAGCCAGAGAGGGAACACAAGCAGGGAGAGTGAGAGAGGGAGAAGCAGGCTTCCTGCTGAGCAGGGAGCCCGATGCGGGGCTCGATCCCGGGTCTCCGGGACCATGACCTGAGCCGAAGGCAGTCGCTTAACCAACTGAGCCACCCAGGCAGCTCTAAAGTTTTGAACAACAGAAAAAACTGAGTTATACTTAAGAACGTCTTAATTAATCGAACATAGGCTATTTAATCATGAAGCTTTAAAATTAAAAAAAAAAAATTCTAGCTACACAAGACTCAGGAATCCCTTTATTCCACAGGCTCAGCATGTGGTGAGCACATGCTATGAGCCAGGCCTGGCTACCAGGCACTGGGAACACAGTGACAGAGAAGACAGTCTCTGCCTTCATGGGCTTCCTCTCAGGAGCAGAAGGCAGACAATGGGCATGTTATCCACCAACAAGTGCTACCTTTCAGGTCTTGAAAAGAGTGCTAAAGAAAACAAAGCAGATCAGCATGATAAAGCATAGATTCTTTGATGCATGCTTATTTAGCAACTATACTTAGATTAAATAAATCTTGGCTTTATTTTTCATGCTGCTTTCCACTGGCATTTCCCTCTTCTGCCTTTTGAGCCCTCCATTTTGCTTTTCTGAGCTGAATAAAGATCAAAATGACTGTATTTCTTCTGGGATGCACTGTCTGGTCTCCATTGATCTCAAAGCACTTTGGTACTTTTTATTCCAGGGTTTATGTTTTAGTAAGTTAAGGCAAGAGTTTTCAAGTCAATGATTCCATGATATAGAAGCTTGATTGAAAGCTTTGCTTTTACAAGTTTACACAACAATAAAAACACCCATTTTCAGTAAGTCACCCAGGAAGATATAAATATATGTTTTCAATAATGCTAATATATTTTGGATATTTTGTTTAAAGCGCTTCATACAAAGGCACAAAGTTTATGAAAACAAAAAAGCAAAAGAGTGGCAGAGAAATAAATTATTATCTTAACTAAGGAACTGGATTTAGCACTGGACACATCAAACATGAAAGGGGTCCCTGACTCGTGACAGACTCCATTTTGTTCCCTTGGTGACAATATCAGTTCCCGATTGGCAGTTCTTACCAAAATTATTTCTTCTATTGACACAAACTCTTCAAATTCCTTAATGTACTTGAGTGATGAAAAGTAAATAAATAAAATCTTAAAAAAAAAAAAAAGAAAAGTAGCTCTTAATTTTTCTTACTACTGGCAACCAGGGAATTCTGGGAAAGGAGAAGTCAGTTATAATCCACAAACTTAACTCAGCCTGAGATTCCGCCATCACCAGCAGTCTGAGCAGAGTTGCTGAAAAACTAAGGCAATGTATACTCACTGCTTCCTTTCCTTTGAGTTCCAGTGTCATAAATATACTCCAGGCAGTATAATGGCCTGGAGGCAGACAGATGAAAACAAGAGAAGAAAAATCTCTGTATAATCTACTAGCCGAATAACCAATCCTCAGATTCGAGGTGATTGCATTGTTACAGCCTGAAGGACTACTACTTTACAAAACAAACAAATAAAGAAAAACAATAGAACTTGCTGAAAAGTGAATTGGATTGCTGTGCCAGTAGAAAGAAAATGCAGTTCAGTCTTCCTAACATCCCCATCTCTAAGTAAAACCATTTAGTCTCATTTCCACAGCACCAGATTGCCAGGGAGAAAGAGACAGAGAGACACACAAAAAGGGAGCATCAAAGCCAAAGCTAAGAAGGCCTAGGGAATCAAGTCTCAGAGTACAATAGAAACAGCCTCTCTCTGCAGGAAAATGACTCCTAATGACATCAGCAGTCTTTGGATTCTTCAATTCAACAGAAAATGGCATTCTCCATTGAAATAAATAGGAATGAAGACACGGTCATCTCTCAAATGAGGCAACTGTATATGAAATGTGTATTAAATGATATTAGAAGATCACCATCGATTTTCTGAGGTTTTATCTTGGCAGGCTGGTTATGAGAGAGTTCGTCCTTGTTTTAGAGAGCTGTGTGCTGAAGTAATTAGGGGGAAAGGGTCATGATGTCTGACATTTACATTTAAATGGCTCAGTGGAAATAAAATATATGTCACATAAAGTAAATATGACCACATGATAATGCATGTTGAAAAAAAGCTGTGTCTTTGGGTTGTATTCTATCCCTTGACTTCTCTATATGCTCAAAAATTCTCTTACAAAAAAACTGGAAAAACTTCAAAAGAAAAATTATATTGTGGCCTCCAACTGAGTGAGAAGGAGACAGATACACAACAAATTATAAAGCAAGATAGAGAAAATAAGTGTCAAAACACAACTTTGGATTTTTATTTGTTCATTTCAGTATTATCTGAGCTAAAAAGGATAGTGACTACCTCTGACTTGGGGGAGACAGAAGCCTTCACAAAGGAATTGCCATTTTTATATGCTTAAAAAATGAGAATACTTTAGAGGCAGACAAAATGGAAAAGTACGCTCCTACAGAGGGGCAGACAGCTATCACACAGGTGATGCGTTTGGGGAATGGCAAGGGCAAACAGAAGCTGAATTTGCTTGGAGGTAAAGCCACGAGGTTGAGGAGGTGGAGAGGAGCAAGAGCCTCAGCTGAGACAAGGCCCTGAAGCGCCCTGAGTGTCCTAATCATGCATGTCCTAATACAGCACGGACTGTATATGCTGGGTATGGGAGACATCCTTGAGGTTTGCACAATGTTTCTTTGTTTCCAGCAGAAGAGTGAGGCAATTATTTATACGCTTTCCCCAACATTGTGTTAAATTTATATATTTCAAAATATTGATCAAACAATAGAGATGTTTGAAGGATAATAGTTATCACCTCTTAAATGGTCCAGCCACCATTCTAAGCCCTCTGTGTGTGTGACCTCACTCCACCATCACCACTTCCTCGTGGGGCAGGGACTGCTATCATGGTTCCCATTTTGTAGAAAAGAAAACCAAAGCACAGAGGCTGAGCAAATTGTTCAAAGCCACAGAGCTAGCAAGTGGCAGAGTGAGAGGATTAAAGCCTGGGCAGCCTGGCTTAGAACCTTCTACAGTACAACCTCTCTTTGTAGGAGAAAATGGAACAAAAAGAGATAAAGCTGTTCTTGAGAAACCACCTTAAGAAACTTATCTGAGAAATGTTATTGAGCCTACAATATACATATAATTTGAATGTTTTAAAGAGGGCGCCTGGGTGGCTCAGTCAGCTAAGCCCCTGCCTTCAGCTCGCACCATGATCCTGGGATTCTGCAATCAAGTCCTGCACTGGGCTCCCTGCTCAGCAGGGAACCTGCTCTCCCCTCTCTTTCTCCCCCTGCTTACGCTCTCTCTCTCTCTATCTCTGTATCAAATAAATAAATAAAACCTTAAAAAAATAATAATTTGAATGTTTTATTACCTAGAAGTATGTAAATAATTATATATTTATTTATAAGTAAATCATATTATGGAAGTATAGAAATATTATAGGAGTGATATACAAATATATTATGGGAGATTAAATTTATATATATAAATATATATAAATTAGAAGAGAGGGGAGTTATAAAGATAACACATCTATTTTCTATGAAAGCAAAATAAGATGACAGTTTTCCCTTCTAAAAGAAAGAAAGGGAGCTAAGCCAAAAGGAGTAGAATTTGAATCTGACCAGCCATAAAAACTTAAATAAAATAAAGTAAAACTATCCCTTCAGGTAATTGTCCAGCTTTAGCAATTGCAAGTTAATGAAGGCAATTGAAAATATCCACCCACCTCACCCCACCTCCTCTCTATGACAGAGACAATCATGAAATTCTCTATAGATGCAAATATGTACTTGCAAACATTTCCTTTGGCCTCAAGAAGACATGGCTATAGCAGATCTGAGATAAAATATTCCTGCTATCATGAGGGTTAAAAAAAAACACGTCATTATCTACAAGTTGATGGTAGGGAGGACACTCTAGACAGAGCAGTTCTTAGATTATTCTTTGGAGTCACTGATTTTTTTAAAATACTAATATTTTTATTTCTCCTTGCCTCATCCCCTTTCCCTTTCCAAATTCTAACAGGCAGAAGAATGTAGACAACTGGAAAGAAGAGATTTTGCAACACACTTCCTACCTTGGCTTTTGGCTTCAAAATTCTAAGGAGGAGGTGATTTCAAGTGCAATGGGAAAGGAAGAGAAGTCACAAAGAGTGAGATGGGCCAGAAGAGGCTCTCCTGAGCAGTGGGGAAGAGTGCTCTTCCTGATAGATGACGGGCAGACAGCAAAGCCTCAGGGGTATATATCTCTGTGATGCTCCCAGGAAGACCACATCCTAAGCTGGTAGGCTCACAGCATTGTCAAAATCCCCTTGCCCACAAAATGGAAGGGTGGCAAGGCCACAAGACCTTAGGGGACCATGAAAATAGGGACAAAGCATACAAGAGGATGACGTCCCCCAATGGCTTGGTACCACCTAAGACCTTGAAGCTTTAGCATGTGACCCTAGGGAGAGGAGGAGCCTCAGGAAGGACTGAGGCTAAATTTGCCAGCCAGGAAGAAGAGTATTGTGCTTATTGAAAGGAAGGACAGAAATGTGGTATTTCTTCCTTACTTGAATTCATGGACTGGGATTCTTATTGTTATATTTATAGTCTTTTTGAATGCAAATATTTTCAAAGGCTCTTAAGAGCTAATGAAAAAAATAGTATGAGAGAACTTTAATATCTTTTTTCTTTCCCAATAGCAAAAAAAAAGCCAAAAAAATTGTGGGTGTAGGGGGAAAAAAAAGAGGAAAAAAACATGGAAAAGCAAACACTTCAATCAGAGCAGAACATTATAATCTAGCAGCAGTTGCCTACAGATTGTGATTTAAGGAAGAGCAGAAAGACACTGCAAACTTCCTACTCTGGCCTACAATTGCATTATTAACAGGTATGCCAGATTCTTAAGCATTGCCCCTCCAGTCTGTACACTTTCAAGTATAAATACCACCAAGGACAGTCGAGAATAATAACATTCTCTTTTCTCTGTGACAAGAGGGTTAAATTTTGATGAAAGTGCAGAGCAGAACAGAAAATAGACTCAGGCAGCTTAAAAACCAAAGAAAAATTAGAACTATATTGTGAATTTGCCTAATGGTGTGATTTTGCTCAGGGACCTCACCAAAACTGAAGTAACTTTCCTTTGCTTGACTCCCAACCATCCTCAGGCTGATGGGACACACTGAAAGGGAAGGGGAAAGCAGCTGGCCTTCCTCCAGATATAAGAAACATAATAGGATTGGTGTACATTTTTGAAATCATCCTATATCTTGTACCTGCACACAGACGTGTAAACCCTCATTTCGGGGGGGAACATTGCAGCTTTTATGATCAACCCCTTTGCTGAGCTCAATGATCATTGAGGTCCCTGTCAACACTGAGATGCTTTAATTTGGGGAATACCTAATGACCAGTAAGTTAGAGACGTTGCCAGGGTCAAGAAAAATTGACAGCAGGGTATATTATTTGAAGGGGAAGTAATATCTTTATTGTTGGGCCTGAGTCAGAGAAATACCTAAATGCCTTTTAAAGGTAATCTTTCACCTAGTAATTCATTAAAAGCCTGGAGAAATGACACAGACAACAGCCACACTTAAAGTCCCACAAAGCAGAATAGAATTACCATCCATAGTAATATAAGTAAAGCTTCAGCCCTGTTTGCTCAGGCCTTACCCTTTTTCCCACAAGTAGTTGGCCATGAGCGTTCCCAGCCTAGGTCTGGCCTGGCTTCAGAGAACATTCTCTATCACTCACGCATCTGACAGGCCCAGCATTCTCCCACGTCCCTGTGACAACCATGAAAACATATGACCTAAGTCTTCATCACTCTCTCCTTACACATGTGGCCTACCCCCAGTTGGTTTCTGCCCTGCACCAAATTTTTACTCCAGTTCTCTGCTGAGGGAGTCTGGCTCTTGAGCTTACATGGAACCTGTGTTGAACTGTGACAGACTACGACCCTTGATTTGGACCAGGCTAGATGTATCTCCCCAAATGCTGACTGATCCATGCAAGAACCTTAGCAGGGATCTCTGGGTATGGATCCAAATGTAAGCAAGGTCTAGGACTGCATCATGCTTTGCCCAACCCTGGCCCTGGGCCTCAATCTGATTCCAGATACAGATGAAACTTGAAGGAAGTTTGAAGGAAGCATACCCTTCTTACCTTCTCCTGCCCTCTGAGGGAAGGTAAGTATATGGAAGGGATCTGTATTATTGTATTCAGAGAGTAAGACTGTGGCAAACTGTGTCTTCTAAAAACAGCTGCATCTATGTTCTGGAATCCAAATGCTCTTCCATTATCTCGACATTGAGAGTTCAGATCTATTCCATTCCCCTTGAAACTTGGCAGGGCTTTGTAACTGCCTCAATAAGTAGAATGCTGTGGAAGGGACAGCACATGGTCCGCTTCAGAGGTGTGTTTCCAAAGGCAATATGGTTGCCACCTGGCTGTCTATCTTGAGATGCTCATGCTGGAAACCACTGTGTGGAATGAACGCCCAGATTACATGGAGACAGAGTATGTAGATATTCCACCCAATGTTCTCAAGGGCTAAGGTCCCAGCCAACAGCCAGCATCAGCCAGCAATCATGTGAGTGACAGAAGATGATTCAAGCCCCTTGTCAATCATCCTATTCTTGAATCTTCCATCTGAGGCCCCAGACACCATGGAATAGAGGCAAACTGTCCTTGCGTTCCCGTCTAAATTCCTGGCCCACAGAATCCAGGGGTGTAAGAAATAGCTGTTTTTGGCAGTAAATTTTGGGGTAATTTGTTACATAGTAACAGATAATCTGAACATCCATAAAGGATATAGGTGCCTGCAGAGTGATCTTCCTTAGAATTCCACCATCATTTTGCAAATAAGATCTAAAGTGAATACAAAAGCAACCTTGAAGGGTGAAACCAACATCAAAAAGCATCCAGATGGCGTGAGCGCATTTCTAAAAGCTGGTTGCCTGCTTGATTCTGAGCCTCTGCCTTCTGCGATACCAGATGTGATGGTCAGAAGAGCAACCTCAGTCTTCCCTTTTCCAAAGACAGGAAGGACAATTTTAGGATCACTTCCCGCTGTCCAACCTGAGAAGTAGTTCTCCACTGATACACACAGACACACTGAAATCCTGCTCGCCGAAAGTCCCCCAGAACTTCTTTTGATACCCACAGCCTTACAGAGAGAGACCTTTACAAACACTTCTGATACCCAAGACAAATTATAAATGGTACCACTAATTTCAATGAAGACTGTTGCTTGTCTTGCATGAATTCCCCCTCTAGATATCATTACTTCATATTCTCTTTATGGTAGATCAAATGATTGGCCGTAATGATTTGCCCCACCCTGTAGCCATTCTCTTTGTCATGTGACTACGCTCGTCCCCCTGCTAGAGGCAAGACAGATTTCCCAGCCTCTTGGGTGTTGGAATGGGCCGCGTGAGTCTAAGGGGCAGCAGGCTGGTCTGAGCTTATGTTTTAAACAGCAGCACTTACCTTGCATCTCTGCCTTCAAGTGGTGTAACCTAACAACAGAAGACTGTTAGAGTTCATTTACGCTATCAGAAGTACCCTAAAAAAGAATGTTTGTTTTCACTGCCTAGATTGTCCAAAAACCTCAAAGTTTCTGATACCTGGTTATTCTGCCTTGACATAATGAAAGCAACATGACTAGGGATGTTTGCAACAAATCTGTCCCTTGGAAGAAATCTACACTGAATCCTCTTGAAGCAAAATAGCCTAGTTCAGAAGGAGGCAGCTGGGGGCACCGAGCAGGGGCAGAGCTGGAGAGGCAGAAGAAGAAGAAGAAAGAAAAGAAAAAAGGAACTGTATGTTAAAAATCTGACCTTTTTAAAGTACCCTGGGAGACGGAGGCAGAACTGTAAAATGTAACAGAAACAAAATTTGACCTTCACAAAAGATCCATTGTGCTTGATATTTATGCAAAAGCCGCCACATTCACAAAATGGGATTTGTACTTCACCCCGTCAATTAGGAGAAAGAAATACTCTATAAATCAGTTACAGGCTCTAGCTTTCTGCTTGCCAGCCAAGGCAACTGAATCCCTAATAAGCACGCACGGTGCATGTACACACACACACACACACACACACACACACACACACAGCAACTCTTCCTAGCAAATGCAGCCCAGAGACCACATTAATCAAAAATACCTGAGTTATTTCACACAATGTGACCTGGACTCAACACTGTGATTATTTCTGGGGCTGTTATATGTTATGTTATTTTTATACTGGTTTCAACGAGTCTTGTTACGCTTCCCAAGTGTAATGAATCACATTCATTATTTTCAGGTTTCTCTCAGCTCTTACCCTTCACATTGGGGTAACCGTGTGGAATTTCACAGCCGGAGCAAGCTCGTTGGCTTGTGCGGCATTTCCATTTCTCAATTTTGGCAGGCTGCAGAAAATGGGGTTCAGTGTGTGCAGTCATTCAGCTGGCGGGGACAGCATCCTTCATCTGTTGCTTTTTTTCCCTTTGCCACAGAAATCTTTCCTTTTATTTTTCTGTACATTAAAAGACAAGAGATTTCACCGAACCTTAATGCTAATACAAAGCACCCAAGTTTGTCCTTATATTCTCATTTTTCATTTCATGAAAAACAGAGCAAAAGAAGCAGAAAATGGATTCTTACTAGTTTTGCCTCAAAATATCTCCAGTTCTGAGTTTGGGGATCATAAAATACATTAAATATTCAAAGCTAACAGGGAAAAAAGATTCCAAACCTAAATCCATAATAAGAAACATATATTAAGCCTGTTTTACAAGATACTGTCCTTAAACCTTTTTTCTTCCCCACCAGAAATCATACGGGCTCCCCCCGCCCCCACTATCCAAAAGTTAGCGCATTCCCGTGAAACCTTTCATAAGCAGAGATGGCATAAAGCGAAGTTGCAATTACTATTAATTTATGTGGGAACTTTTTGAGCATTCCCAAAAATCACCTCTGTTAAGGCTCTTCTGATGCTCTAGGATACATCTCACTAACACATGCACAGAATAAATCCAGATGAAGCAGAGAGGCTCACAGACACAGTGCAAAGCTATGGCGGCTTGACACACTGACACCTTGAGTGCAGTTCCCAGGGAAGGAACTGACAACGCCCCTCTTGCCTCTAT
This sequence comes from Spilogale gracilis, assembly GCA_004023965.1. NCBI lineage: Eukaryota > Metazoa > Chordata > Mammalia > Carnivora > Mephitidae > Spilogale > Spilogale gracilis. The sequence continues at coordinate 11,123 of PITA01018694.1, forward strand.
CACAGTTCATTGCCCTAAGCAAAAATCCTCTTCGGACTTCTCTCCATTAGTGAAAACAGGTGCTCACATAGGCCATTCATAAAAGCAAAAGTATATATGGCAAACTTTCGAAAAGTGTGAGTGGAGGGGGAGGAAATCTGTACTATAAAAGGCAAATTTACCTTCTCTACAATGATAAAACTTAACAATGGAAATTTTACACTATTTTTCTCTACATAGGGGACCAGAATCTAAATGAAAATGAACTGGAAAAAATCATAGACATAGAAAAAAAAATGAATGTGAAGTATTACTCCAAGTGGGAGGATTCCTACTTAGAATAAGGAGGCATTCCTGGGCTATGATAAACCAAGCACAAAAAGTTGGTGGTGGGTGGAGGCAAGGATTAGGAAGACTATATATACATTTTCATCCCCTAATATGCATAGTCTGTTCCATTATTGGGTCTTAATTTCCAGAAGTATATAATGCAAAGTTACCACTATATGGTCCATTTAAAAATGCACCTACTGGGGTTCCTGGGTGGCTCAGTTGGTTAAGCAACTGCCTTCGGCTCAGGTCATGATCCCGGAGACCTGGGATCGAGTCCCACATTGGGCTCCCTCCTCGGGGGGAAGCCTGCTTCTCCCTCTCTCACTCCCTCTGCTTGTGTTCCCTCTCTGGCTGTGTTTCTCTCTATCAAATAAATAAAATCTTAAAAAAAAAATGCACCTACTAACACAGACCTAATATAGGCAAAACATTATTCTGATTTCTGGCTAACTGAGACTATATTACAAAGTTGATCAAGATACAGACTCAGGTTTCAAGGAGGTTGCATGGTAAGTAATCACCCACATGTCAAGTAAGATAGGCAAGGGTTTGGGGGTGTCAAAGTAAGAAGGGAGGACACTTGACAAGGGAGACTCAGGGAATACTTCACATATGGCTGGATTCTGCATTGTCCATGGACACCTGCTGTTTAAATGAGGTCCATGGATTCTGCTCAGCTCCCATGATATTTTTAAAATAGTCTATGTAAATTTGTTGCCAACTGAAACTTTGGAATATTGTTTGCAAATATCTGGAATTATGGCTTCTTTTGCAAAGTAAGATGATCTGAAAATTCGGGGTCCATGTTTCGGCCCGGCAATAATTACCTAGAGCGGAACAGAAACCAACACAGCTCTCCACTTTGCTATAGTCCACACCACTCCCTGTTGCCCCCAACCCCTGGTCAGCTTCATTCCTTTCTTTTGTCTGCTTTGATCCTATATGCTTCTGTCTGCCTTACAGAATAGACAGACTATCAGTAGACAGAGCTGGACAGGGAAGAAGAGCAAGAGTACAGAGGCAGAAGAATTTAGGCTATGCTCAGGGAACTGTAAGCAATCCGCTTACAGAATAGGCTTAAGAATGACATGAATGTGGGTGCATTTTGGTCGGTGGCTCAGTCAGCTGAACATCTAATTCTTGGTTTCCCCTCAGGTCATGATCTTCGGGGTCATGACATCGAGACCTGCATTGGGCTCTGAGCTCAGTGGGGAATCTGCTTGGGATTCTTTCCCTCCCCCTCTGCCCTTCCCTTTTCTCAAGTCCTCTCTTCCTTTCTCTCTCTCTCTCAAATAAATAAATAAATCTTTTAAAAAAAATGAATTTAAAAATAGACAAATGGGGGCTGGGACAAGTGAGGGGGGACTCCACACACTTTTTCTAATGCCAGAATGAAGCAAACTGACTTAATTTGGTCAGAATGTGAAGCCAATTCAGAACGTTAGATCAGGGAATTGCCACTATCTGAGATAGCTCTCAGACTGACTGATCCCGGGTGAGCAGAACAGAGCTGGGGTTCTACTGTTGATGTTCAGGTCCAGCAGGAAGGAAAGGGTGGCACAGGCTTGGAGGACACTGAGGAGACGATGTAGATAGGGTGGCAGGGAAAAAATAAAGCAGGCAAGGAGAAAGAAAAATCAAAAAAGCCTCTATGGCTGGAATCCCAAGCTCACATGTCTTCAGGGACAGGCCTGTAGCAGAAGGAAGCTAAGTGGCACAGATAAACATCAAGTGGAGGCTTTGGTAAGCTGGGGAAAGCATATTCAAAATCAATTATAAACTCAAAATGCAGGAGAAAGTGCAGCCATCAAGCAAAACATGTTGAAGCAACAGAATCTGTGAGCTACCCACCTCAAGCCTTGAGACTGGTTAACAGACATGAAAAGACATGCTTTATAGGGGTCCTCCCAGGAGAGATGCCCACACCAGGCCCAGGTAAGCACACATCTGAAGGTCAGGAGAGGGTGAAAAGTATGTAGTTCTGATTTGCGAATTGATAGATAAATAATAGACTCTCAGGATTGTCATATGATATCATCCATGGGCTGATGACCTCTAAGGCTATGGACGAAGGTAAGAGAACCAAGGAAGAGAACCAGAGGTTGGAAAGAGAAAGGAAGCATCCCTGCCATGGGTCTTTAAGGAGCACCTGTTTCCTGGGAGCCAGATGAGAAAGCGAAGGCTGAGGCTGAGACACAGATGTAGAAGCAGGAGGTGAACTGGGAGAACACAGTATCTTGAGAAATAGAGAAGAAGAAATGTTCAAGAAAGAAGAAAGGATCTCCAGTATGAAATTCCCTGTTCCCTTCTGTCCCCTTCTCAAAGACTGATTTAATTCAAATACTTTCCCCCAAAATTGATGATTTCTGCAATAGCTTTTTACAGTAAAGGTAAGAGGAATTCCATCTGTTCTTGGATCTCTTCCTTGCTGTCCCTTTTGCCCCATGGCAAGGCCCCATATTGAAAGCTGGTGGTTGACAACATCGCTTTGTTGTCTGCATCAGGATTAATATGCAAAGTGATGTTGTCAATCACCAGCTTTCAAGCCCTGATCTGTGCAGGTGCAAGTGAGACATCTCTCAAATCGCTATGGGTTACCTTCTTCGGTTACCTTCTTCAGTGACATTTGGAACTCCACAAAGGAGCCAGATTTTTCCTGGGCGTCCCTCTCCTCTTCCCAGGGCAGCTGGGAAGGGAGCTGTGAGTACAGAGCTGCCACAATAAGCAGAAACTCTTCCCTGAATGAAGAGATAGAGCTGAAATCAGGATATATGACAGAGTACCACAAACCTCCCCGTCCCAGCTGTAAATCAGGACTCGAAGCCACCTTATGGGTTCCAATATCGTCACTGAAGCCAAGATTACTCCTAAATCACCCAGCTGCTGTCCCAGATGACAACCTGCAGGCTTAGTGATTTTGCTTTAAAAATAAATAAATAATTATCCTCCAGGCTTCCTTGAAAAGATGAAACCACAAATCGTCAGGGGATACTATTTTTTAATTCAGGAAACATCTGTTACCCAGTTGGCTTCAGCCCTTGTATGAGGTCCTGAATCACAGAATGGCAGAAGCTCCTGAGATGTCTTTAATGTCAGTGCTCCCTACAGACTTAGTCTTGAGAGACGCCATCGCTCTGTCCCACACTGGCTGACTCCCCCAGCTGAGCTGGTTTCATACACCACACCTCTAAAGACAAGGATTCAGAAAGCACTTATCTTCCACTTTTCCCACCCACTGGCAGTAAATTTCCAAAGTTGATATGGATGACAGAGGTCAACGTCACATCCCTGAGCAAGAAAGTGCTCCCTCTACATCTAGAAAAGGGAGGATGCTGTGATTTATAGATGGCACTTTGACTCAAGGACAAAAAGTGTCAGAGACAAGAAAAGCTCCAACTTAACAACAAAAATTGAAAAAGAAATTAGATGGCAAAGTCCACCATGAAAAATGGTATTTCTAAAGGGTGCAGAGAAGGAACTGCTTCCGCTCTGCTATTGCAGCCAGAGAGGGAGTAAGTACCTGCTCTTCCCGAGATGGAGTAAGTACCTTGCCCTTCCCGTCATCCCTCAGACTCATCAGGCATTTTCACCTTTGCAACTGAATCACGCTGTCTCTCCTCTCTAGTTCTCTGTGCCAGCAGTATCTTTTCCTTCCTTCATGGCATGGGACGAATCCTGTCTTCTTTACAAAGCTTTCTTCCCTTTCAGGGCTATCTGCATCACTTTCTCTGAATCAGTATTTTTATTTTTATTTTTTTTAAGATTTTATTTATTTATTCATGAGAGACAGAGCAAGAGGCAGAGGGAGAAGCAGGCTCCCCGTTAAGCAGGGATCCCGATGAGGGACTCGATTCCAGGACCCTGGGATCATGACCTGAGCCAAGGGCAGATGCTTAATGACTGAGCCACCCAGGCGCCCTGAATCAGTTTTTCTAAACTACAGTATTCATCTTCACTCTTAATCCCATGTGCTGCAAGAGCAAGTCTTGTCTCCCCAGCCAGATCACAAACTTGATGACACAAACTGTCCCTGGACGTCCTCCTGTCCTCTGCAGTGGTAACACCACAGTATGCCACCAAGCCCTCCTAAGAATCACCTTGAACACGGAGCATTATGCAGAGATATATGGAAGATACAAGCCACAGAAAAACTAAAGGTTTGAAGAATTTTCTGTCATTATTTAGAAATGAAATAGAAATACGTAATTATGTACAAAATACTGTGCCAATTAAATTCCTGCTGCTAATTTTTGTGTAGCAAGAAACTCCATTTGAGGAAAGATTATTTTCTTGACTCTCACAAAATCCAAGAAAGAGCCTCTTAGCAGAGAACTTTCTTTTCCTTAATCACCAAGTTACCATAATTTCAACCAGACGCTATATATCAGATCAGGTCACCTGTCATTCTAAGTAAGCTATATATTTGCCTCTTTTCTCTTCTTTTCTTCTTTCCCTCCCTTCCTTCTTTCCTTCCTTCCTTCCTTTCTTCCTTCCTTCCTTCTTTCCATCCTTCCTTCCTTCTTTTTTTCCTTTCATTCCCACTCTTCCCCTCCCTTTTCCTTTCCTTTCCTTTCCTTTCCTTCCTTCCTTCTTTCATACAACATTACCCCATACTGTCCTAGATTCTGAGAATACTGTGCTGAATAAGACAAAAACCCTTCTCTCATGGAGCTAACATTCTAATAGGAGAAACAGATGATAAATGTATGAGTAAGTAGTAATTACCAGGATGTGATCTACACTATACAGAAAAAAAAAAATAAGGTAGGAAAAGGAGCTAGAGAATAATGGGAGAATGCAGAGACAGAGTGATTAAGGAGAACCGAAAAGATGGCATTTGAATGGAAACGTGAAAAAAAAAAAAAGTGGGAGAGCAAGAGGTACTCAAGAAGACCTGGACAGAGAAAAGAGCAAGTGCAAAGTGCCTGGGGCAAAACTAGTTTGGAGAATCCAAGGAATAAGGAGACTAGTGAGTCTGGAGCAATGATTCTGGAGAAGAATGAGCAAGGGGAAGTGTAGATCCCTCAGCAGGAACTGAATCAGCTGGCACCTTGACCTTGGTCTTCCCGGTTCAGAACTGTGAGACATAAATGTCTGTTGTTTAAGCCATCTGATCTGTGATATTCGGTGATAGCAGCCCAAGCTCACTAATGCAGCTTGTAAGGAAATAAGTGCAAAATACCAAAGGTGCCTAAAAGACGCCATCACTGTAGAGAAGTGGAGAAGAAATATTCCCAAAGAAGGTGACATTTAGCAGACTGTCTCAGTCACTTCTATCTTCAAAATATTTTTTTAAGATCTTATTTATTTATTTGAGAGCGAGGAGAGAGAGAGATAGAGAACACAAGCAGGGATAGGGGCAGAGGGAGAGGGAGAAGCAGACTCCCCACTGAGCAGAAAATTCCAACACAGGGCTTGATCCCAGAACCCCAGGATCATGACCTGAGCGAAAGGCAGATGCTTAACTGACTAAGCCACCTGGTACCTCTCCAAAACAAATGTCTATCATTTTTGCGTAAGTGCTGGCTGAGATTGCTTAGCATGAGTTCATTGTTCTTCTCAATGGTAATATTTTCATCAATATATTTTTAGATTTTTTTTATACACTCTGCTTGAACTCCTAGAATCCATACATCTGGCTCCATCAGATATTTTTGCATCTCTTTTCATCCCCTAAATAAATAACATTTCTCTGAACTTCAACTAATTCAGCGATCATTGAATTGACCTCTATTAAGGTAATAATTGCATGGGCCTGCTCTTTTGGAGGAAAACTCTCCAAGCATGTATCTATCATTTTAAAATATATTTTGTTCTGTGTTCATGTTGTTGATTCATCTGCCTAAACCCCATGAGCCTTGTAAATCCTAAGCAGACAAAAGGGGTCAAAGTCCTTCTGTGAATATTTACGTTCAGCTCCTCTGATGCTGGTCCGTGTGGTAGGAGCCCTTTGTTTTCTAAATGTGCACACAGGGAAAGTCAATCTTCCATCACATGCTACCAAAACATTTTCTCTCCCTGAAACTCAACAGCCTTCTTAGTGAGTAAGACTGAACAAAAAGGAATACATTAATCTCTAAAATAAGGAAGCAAGAGAGAAAGCACTCACGTGGGCTAGGTTCTGGAGCCTTCTGGAGCGGACATTTATGTTGCAGAGATTTACAGATTTTGTTGGTGGAGGTGCATTTGTGGTTTAGAGCTTCACTCTACGGTCCTGTTCCATGGTAAGAAAGTCACACCGCTTGCAAAACTGAGGAACTTATTAGAATCCTGTGGTGTTTGCCTGCTTCGATTTTCACCCAGCAGAGCCAACATGAAATGAAGGATAGCATTGCAAAGGGAAACGTGGAACACTTGCAAAAATTCACAGCTGGAGATGACTCCACCTCGGCTGTGCAGAAAGAATTTTCCAACATCAGCAGCCTCCTTCTTCCCAAACAAAGGCAATGTTAAGTTAGATTTTTCCTGAAAACTTGCATCTAGAGGTGTGGTCTCAAGTGGGGATTGGAACTACACACTGCAGTTATGAAAACCACGGTGGAAAGTGCCAAGAGATTTTTAGATTTGTTTTCATGATTTCAGCTCACCTCAAAGGGGCTTTGAATCTCCATGTGGTTCTAAACACCAAGTAGGACTGCTGGGCAATTGGGTTGAAGTGATAAAAGGCTGTGCTAAGTCAATAAATGTGTTTGTTTTTTATTCAGTTCTTTGTGAGGCATCTCGGCCAATATTCCTAACAGGCACACCAGCAAAAACGAGTACGAAAATCATAGAGGTGTAAAAATCACACCAAAAATCAATTAGAGAAACAAGCTTTGGGAAATGTAAATTGGAGCAGATGAAAAATTACATAAAAATTCCCAGAAGCACTACAGAATGCGATAGATCCCAGCGGAAGAGAGAAGCCACTGCAGAACCAGTAAATTTATCTGATAATTAAAGGAAGCATATTCTTAAAATATTTCTTTTTATTTAAAAAAAAAGGGGGGGGCGGGAGAGGGGCATCGCCTGGGTGGCTCAGTCGGTTAGGCACCTGCGATTGCTCGGGTCATGATCCCAGGGTCCGGGGATTGAGGCGGCAAAGGGGCTTCCTGCTCAGCAGGGCACCTGCTTCTCCTCCTTCCTCTGACCCTCCCACCCACTTGTGCTCTCTGGCTCTCACTCTCTCTGTCCAATAAATAAATAAAAAAAACAAAGCAACAGCAAAAAACCACCTCTCTGGCATGAGTCTGTCCAAATGGTAAAACTATCACACTGATCAAAGAGAATATCACAAATGAATATTCTGAGTTTCCTAGTAACACTCATTTGTTCTCTTGGATTACAAAGTCTCTGAGGAGAGGAATATATGCTTATGAATGACAAATCTGTATTGTTTGCCAAAGGAAAACTGCCTGATCTTCCCATTCCTTTGACTGGCTCTTTCCACCAAAGAATGTAAGATTGGGATCCTTTTCCAAGTGGCAACCTGCTCAGAAGGGAAACTCTGGCTCAGTCAATATCTGTCTTAATAATTCCTGCTAATACAGACCCTGATGTCTCCCCAGTAAACATCCTCATTAACAAAACTTTGATAAAACTTGTCCATTCTCCTATACTATTTTAAATAAATAAGAGTAACATTTGAAAACCTTCTCTTTGTTAAAAACTTAGAACATTATAGAAATGTCTAAAATTTCTTTGACCTTTAGCACCAAATCTGGCTCCTTCCACTTCCTTTTAGTTTGCCTGCTTTCTCTAATCCCTTGTCTCTAGAATATACACATTAGAACACATACATTCGTGGTGTTTGCTTTTCTAAAATTGAATCATATTATACACATCTTCCTGAATATCTGTTCTTGTTCACTGATAATGAGATATGGAACTTTCCATGGTAGTACAAATCAACCTGCCTCAATCTTTTTGATCAGCTGCACAGTATTTCTTACCAATTTTAGTATGTGTTTTGCCACTCTTCACTGATAGATATTTGGTTGTTTTTAATTATTTGTTTTTATAAAAATTCTTCAGTAAGCATCTTTTCACAATATACCCTGGGTACTCGTCAGCATGTTTTTCCGGAGTACAAACAGACAAGCAAATGTCTTAAGCTTTTTAAGTACTGTGCTGAAATAGTGCAGAATAAAGAATATAATAAAACTGACCTGTCCTACACCAGTTAGAATGGCTGAAATTAGCAGGAAACAACAGATGTTGGCAAGGATGCGGAGGAAGGGGAATCCTTTTATACTGTTGGTGGGAATGCAACCTGGTGCAGCCACTATGAAAAACAGTATGGAGATTCCTCAAAAAGTTAAAAATAGAGCTGCCCTATGACCCAGCAATTGCACTACTGGGTATTTACCCTAAAGATACAAATGCAGTGATCCAAAGGAGCACGTGCACCCCAGTGTTTATAGCGGCAATGTCCACAATAGCCGAACTATGGAAAGAGCCCAGATGTTCACTGACAGACAAATGGATAAAGAAGATGTGGTTCATATATAAAATGGAATATTACTCAGCCATCAGAAAGGATGAATATTTACCATTTACATCAACGTGGATGGAACTGGAGGGTATTATGCTGAGTGAAATAAGCCAGTCAGAGAAAGACAACTATCATATGGTTTCACTCATATGTGGAATATAAGAAACAGCTCAGAGGATCATAGGGGAAAGGAGGGAAAACTGAAGGGAAAGTCATCAGAAATGAAGAAAAACCATGAGAGACTCTTAACTATAGGATGCAAACTAAGGGTTGCTGGAGGGGTGGTGGGTGACGGGATGGAGTAAGGAGGGCACATGACATGATGAGCACTGGGTGTTATACGCATCTGATGAATTATTGACCTCTACAATTGAAACTAAGGTTGTACTACATGTTGGATAATTGAATTTAAATTTAAATAAATGAAATGAAATGAAATATACCTGTCAGACTAAAAGAAATAAAGTTAGAACTTTCCCAGAGAAAACAAGAAAGCTGCAGCAGGTTGGTGGAGACAGATTCTTAAAAGTCAGAGACTCCTAGGTTCAAATCCTAGTCCCTGTTCCAAACTGAAAACAGTCTTAAGTGTCCTTCTATGGGAATGGCAAAACACATACTACCTGAGGAATACTATATAGCTGATTTTTTAATTTTTTTTAAAAGATTTTATTTATTTAACAGAGAGAGAAACACAGCCAGAGAGGGAACACAAGCAGGGGCAGTGAGAGAGGGAGAGGCAGGCCTCCCGCCGAGCAGGGAGCCCAATGTGGGACTTGATCCTCAGTCTCCGGGATCATGACCTGAGCCGACGACAGTCGCCCAATGAACTGAGCCACCCAGGTGCCCCATATATAGCTGATTTTTTTTTTAATGAGGCATGTCTAGATATATTATCAGAAAAGAATGTAACCTTGTGTAACTTTTAAAAATTTACTTCCTGGGCAAGCTTTACTCTCCTCATCAATATATGGAAAAAAACAATTTTAAAGTGAATGTACAGCACAAATTAAATGACTGAATACTTGTTAAGCACTTAGCATACCACATGACATGGAGTCAGTGCTCAATGGTTCCCATTATAATTTTGATCTGTCCCAAGATGGAGGAGAAATTTCAACAACCCAAGGCCATTTATTAATTTGTCAGTCATTTACTAAGCATCTATGATTTGCTATGTTTTATGCCACCTGAGTTGAGAAAAACACAGATGGTCGAAATGATATTTGCCCTGAGGAATCTGGGGGAGGGGAGAGGCACCTGGGTGGCTCAGTCAGTTGTGCGTCTGCCTTTGGCTCAGGTCATGATCCCGGGTTACTGGCATGGAGTCCTGCATTGGGCTCCCTGCTCAGCAGGGAGTCTACTTCTTCCCCCTCTGCTATTGCACTCTCTCTCTGTCTCAAATAAATAAATAAAATCCTTTTAAAACAATAAAGAATGGAAGAGGGTAGAACTTTTTTTTTTTAAGATTTTATTTATTTATTCAACAGAGAGAGAGATCACAAGTAGGCAGAGAGGCAGGCAGAGAGAGAGTAAAGGAAACAGTGTTCCCTGTTGAGCAGAGAGCCCGATGCCGGCCTTGATCCCAGGACCCTGAGGTCATGACCTGAGACTAAGGCAGAGGCTTTGACCCATTGTGCCACCGAGGTGCCCAAGGGTAGAACTTTTCCAATGCAAAGGCATGAGGTGGAAGGTTTGGGTGCTACTTACAGTCAAGTCCATCGATACTGGGGAGACTCTATTCTGAAAAAATAAAGCAGCACAGTGATAAGAGTAGAGGCAAAAACAAAGATAGATGTGATGGGAGCCGAGTCCCTGGTTCTGGAGGCCTAGCCTCAAACCTGCCTTTTGGTAATGACAAGACATAGATTAGTGACATGAAAGCAGGGATTTCTATGTGTTTTGATTTACTAATGTATTCCCTAGCACCTAGAACGGTGCCTAACACACAGTAGACATTCACTACATATTTCCTGAATGAATGAATAATATCCTATAATAGAACCCTCTTTTTTTAAAGCAAGTTAGAATTTATTCTTTCCTTATAACCAAATCCAGAATTATTCCTGGTAAAGTGGAATTTTTTACAATCCTACTTCAGAAGGAAAGGGACAAAGGGAGGCAAGGAATAAGGGAATATATCACCCAAATATTTTCCTGGATAATTACCATAGTGGCTCCAGACATTACTCTGAACCGGATTCTTTCAGAGTACTGCCGATCTTTTTCTTTCACCACAAACCCAGAGATATTTTGAGTTTGAGTTATTATAATGTCCTATGTCGGATTCAGTCTCATTTCATAAAACACAGGCTTGTCTACCTACTTTCCAAGACTGCAGACTTTAGAATCTGGAAATCATGTGACTGCTTCCATCCGTCTTATTTGTATGACTTGTTTCCTTCCATGACCAAGCCATAAGATATAAATAAATACCCAGGCAGTGAAAGGTCGGCAGAGGTTTAAGAGGCTGGCGATGAGCTCATTGCCAACAGGAAATTGACATTAATGAGCTCAGATTGATAGCAGTTTGATGTAATGTCCAGGGATTGAATAGCTTGTAAACATCTCCAGCAGATCTGAAACACACAGCTTACTGAGAACCACATCATTATTGAAAAATTGCACAATATAACTCAATGTGCATAACAGGTTGTAGCATCAGTAAATTAAAGCAAAATAAAAGATTGCCTCTCTTTAACATCTATTAACTGTCTAATATATGCTGAAAATCCCAACAGGAGTTGGGGGGCAGAGAAGAAAAAGTAGATAATAGATCTCGGTCTATAAACTTAGACTGAAGCATATGGCTAAGACATGTTTAATTGTCAGGTGCAACCAATCCAGGGCATGGGATCCAGCCATGATGAAGAGTGTCAGGTGAGAAAAATGTCATAGTAAGAGTTTCATCAATTGTTGAGGAAACAACTATTTTTCAACTCTCTCTACCTTGAACATCACCTCCCATGACTGGTCTCTCTGTGACTTTTGCCTTTTTTTTTTTTTTCTTTTTTTTTTTTGCTTAAGTCAAGGTACCTCCTCATGGCTTCTATGAACATTTACCAGTCCATAGTGTAGCCACTTGGCTACTAACATAACCTGCCTGGGCAGGCTTCTCTCAGGCACATACCACCCCCGGGACAATTTATTTGGCGTATCCTAGCCATAAAAATTACTGGCACCTATATAAATCTTAATACAAGGTAGAATGAACCATAAATGGGTGCTACAACGATTCTCATCAGCTCAATTAAATGGGCTTTTTGTTTTTGTGGATACAAAGTACTAACAGAATAGATTGCCGTCATATGGCATACACACGTATATGTGTATATCCATTATATGCGCACCTATCTGTGGGCTTATAAACATGTCTCAAACATATACAGTTTATGTTGTTGGCTATCCTGTGTGCTGATCCGCACTGTAGAGGGAAAACCAACTCACTGTGTTTATCAAGAAGCTGCTCTTTAGGAGCGCCTGGGTGACTCAGTTGGTTAAGCAACTGCCTTTGGCTCAGGTCATGATCCCAGAGACCCGGGATCGAGCCCCATATCAGGCTCTCTGCTCAGCAGCAGGAAGCCTGCTTCTCCCTCTCTCACTCCCCCTGCTTGTATTGCCTCTTTGGCTGTGTTTCTCTCTGTCAAATAAATAAAAAATCTTTAAAAAAAAAAAAAAGGAATCTGCTCTGTATTTATTAGTCTGCGCTTTCTACACTTATAGCCCCCAAATATTTCTTCCTATTTTACTCCACTGAATTACCAATGAGAAAGAGAGAAACTGTACAATTATATTTCATTTTTCCTTTTCTCTTCTGGATTTTATCCCTTAAAACCTTCTCCTAACTTTCCACTTACAAATAAATTCACACTGTTTATAAAGGCTCCAGAAAGTCTAACAAAGTTTAATAAAATAATTGTTTTTGGAAGTACATTCATCTACTCTCTGATTCTTTTGAGCAGCAATAGAATTCAGTGGCAAATATAACAATGGGAGACAAATGAAAATGTTTGCATATTGCAGTTTACTTAGGGGCTGCATACATAGGAAACCCTTGAACGTGTGCTTTAAAACCAGACCTAGAATTGAACGACCACTTTTCAAGTGTGGATCCTTGACCTAGTTTCTGTTATTCACTGAATAATTCAACATGATGACCAGTTTATTTAGATGGCCATAGCCCAGTATCTGTGGTCACTACTACCAGAAGGTTTCTTCCAAAAGACAACCAATGGAAACATTTCATCCATGAGAACAATAAAATGGAGCTATGCCACACTGACATGTTGATATTCGGTCAGTGAATACTGATACAGGTTAGTCCTTAGAGATCCTCTTTCTAGACCACAGTTCTACCAAGTAAGGACCTTGTACCAGCAGCATCAGCATCACCTGGGAACCGGTTAAAAATATAAACTCTTGGCCCTACCTCAGACCAACTGACTCAGAAACTTTGGAGGCACAGTCCATCCATCTGTATTTTCCACATCCTCCAGGTGATTATGACGGACACCCAAGTTTGAGAATTCCTACTCTAGACAGTTTCTTATTTAGGAGGTAAACAAACTGATCCCCACAAAGGTGAGACAAGATGCTCAAATGGATGACAGGAACCAGGTAGAAATCACACAGCACAAAGCAAGGTTGGTATTGGGATTCTAGAGAACTGACACCTCAAACCTCAATATTTTTATAAGTCAGGGTCTTGACAGGAATCACTTGGTCCACTCAAATTTGGGCTATGTTTCCTTTATTTACACAAGTAAATAATGAAATGAGTAAATGAGTGAAGGGTAAAGAAACCACATGGGGTAGACACAGCAAAAGAGCATATTCCACTCACAGGCCTAAAGGGACAAAGGGCCAGCACAGTGTGGGGAGGAGGAGGTTGCAGGGGGTGGGGGGAAGAACTATGTAGAAAAGGCAGTCTTGAAAAGGGCAGTGGCCTTTATTATGGGACACAGACAGCCTAGGCCACCATGCAGGAGGGATCCAAGAGTCCCAAATCCCTGACATCACTCTCCACCTTTCTGATTCTGTGAGGACTTCCTTTTAGGAAGCTAGATGGCAAAGAATCTCATGTGTACAATCCACATAGGCACCCTCCTCAGTCAGAGTGAGGAGTGGGAAGGATAGACAGTGGATTTAAAAGAGCAAATGGGAGGTTTCTGACATAGTATACAACAGAGAATGGCCAGAAATTTCTGGAATTCACAAGAAATACCAGGAATTCATCTCCCTCTTCTGTGCTCCAACTACTTTCTTCTCAAGAAGGGACCCCCGAAACTACCCCACATTCAAATTTTTTAAAAAAGATATGTTTATTATTAGCTTATTCATGATTATATTATTATATATGATTTATGTTATTTTATATTATTATATAATTATATTATTAATTATTATTATTATTCCCTTACTGACTGTTCTTCTCTGTGTATCAGAGAGAATACTGTCTTGTACTTTTTTAAAGATTTTATTTTAAAATCTTGTCAGAGCTCAAGCACGCACAAGTGGGGGAGGGGCAGGCCAAGAGAGAAGCAGTCTCCCCAGAGCAAAAAGCCCGATGCAGAGCTCAATCCCAGGATCCTAGGATCATGAGCTGAGCCATCAGGCATTCCCTTACTGACTGTTTTTACCTTCTTTATCAGTGGTAGCACTCTGAGGTCTTAGCTGGAAATGTGTCCATCACACCTAAAAGAGAGTATTTCCCAGTCTCACATGTAGTTTAATATGAAATGTGACTAAGTCCAAGTCAAGGATACAAATATAAATGATAAACACAACTCAGGAACTTGTTCTTACAGTTCCTCCTTCTAGCTGACTGCAAATTCAGGCAAAATGTCTGGCTTTACAGCAGCCATCTTGGATCATGAGGTAACACTGAGAAGGAATGACATAGACAGTGGACTAGCAATCTGGAAGGAGGCTGAATCTCTGACCCCATGCAATACTAAGCCAGTCCTGGGTTGATTATCTCGCTACTTTTTAAATGGTAAGAGAGATATGTTTTTATATTCTTAAGCCACAATTGTTTGGTGATTTCTATTACCCAGATCTCATTATAACTAACATAATCTATATATTCTAACATGGAAAGATCAGCAAAGGCATATGTGAAGGGTTAAGTTATGCCAATAACACCCATCCAAATTCCTATGTTGAAATCCTAACACCTAGTAACTCAAAATGGCACTGTATTTGCAGATAGAGACTGTAAAGAGGTGACCGACTTAAAATGAGACTGTGAGGGTGGGTTCTAATCCAATCTGACTGGCGGCCTAATAAGAAGAAGAAGTTAGGGCATGCAGAGACCCCAGGGATAGGTGTGCACAGAGGAAGGGACATGGGAGGACACAGGAAGAAGGTGACCAGCTGCAAGGCAGGGGAAGAAACCTCAAAAGGAAAACAAACAACAAACAAACAAACAAAAAAACCTACAAATGCTTCTGGACCTCTGGTCTCCAGAAAATAAATTTCTGTTCTTTAAGCTACCCATTTGTTATGGCAGCCCTAGCAAACTAAGACAACATGTTATTAAGTTCAGCAAAATGCAGAATGATATTATTTATAGGTAATATGCATATGTATGAAAGTGCATAGACACAGGTCTGGACATATATAGCAAAAAAGTAAAAAAATTGATGACCAAAATTGGGGAGCTACTGGGGGACTAGGATTGGGGCTGGTTATTAAAGAGGAATTTCACCTTATATTGAAAAATCTATTCAAGATTAGATAGAAAATTAATTTTTTTTAATCTATTAACTTCGCCTCTGGTTTTGGAAAAATTTTGCTTTGGCTGAGCAATTAAAATTGAAATCTGATGCCCTCGCCCATGGTGGTGACATCCAGGGTGAAGAGAATCTCAGAGCAGGGCACTGTGTTTGGCTTTGCAGTGTTTTCTGTAAGTTAACCGTGGTAGCCCGGGCTGCTCCCGATTGTTGAAATAAATTGTACTTTGGCTATATGGTCTGAGAGGTTGTGAGAGATTCATTAGGGACTGATGTCTGTAGGGCTTTGGGTTCATGTTCATAAAGACCACATGTTGAGTTGTCTGGAATCAAGCCCTGAACTATAGAGAAGTGGGATAACATACAATTATGAGACCAGCAACCAGGAGTGTGTTGCAATGTGACTTATGTTAGAGAGGGAAAGAAGTCCTCCTGTTGGAAAAATCATAATATTTTAAAAATTAGAATAATGATTTTGAATGACAGGTCTTAAATTACCCCAGGAAGGACACATTTGAAAACTACATATGAAATTCTCTTGGTCTAGACAGGGCTGTATAGAACAGGCCTCCTTGGAATCTGTCAGATCCCACATCTGTGTCCTCAGAAGTGAAGTGGTCCCTAATAGAAGAAATATCCAGGATGTAGCAGATGGAGAACTACCCTGAGCCCTGGTGCCTATTATAAGAATAGCACAAAGTTATAATTAGAGGAGCCAGTGAATCACAAAGGACCATGGTAGCATGGCAACCCCTGGAACAATGGGATGAGGAAATAGGTCACAGCTCTTTCTGGCAGTGGGACAATGTTATTTCTGAATTCAGCACCTGGGCCTGGTTAAGAGGAGATTACCCTGGAAAGAAAGGATGATGAGTTGCAAATTTACATGGTTTAATGTGGGGAGTTTTACTAATAGGAGATGCAGCTCTTCCTGTGATAGTAATATATCCAAGCAGCTAAAATACAAATGAAAAATGAAACAAGAAAAACAGATGGAGAGAATAATTACAAATAGGATTTTTTCATACAATAAAATTTAGGAAAACACTTATAAAATGTGGGCAGATGTTGTAGAGGTGGAACTTTGATCTGAAAGAGAATCTGGGAAAAAGCATAAGTCTAGCTAAATGAAATAGGAGTTTTATTACTAAATTTACGAGAGATTGTTTAAGTGAGACAGACCTGATGGTAGAAGAGACAAAATGGAGGAAGAGAAGGGCATCATTTTAATGACAAGACAGTGACCTGAAAAAGTTAAAGACCTTGAGGTATATTGCATTCCCAATGGTCGTAACAATAAGATCCTCACCTTATGGGAATGGCATTGTAATAGAACAACACACAAATACGAGTTTTTAAAGGCAGGTCCACACAGTTAGCATCCCTTTGGAGAAAGGTTTGGGAGGAGTTTAGAGGAGACCAAGAATGATGTCAAAGCAGAGAAAGATCCTGACCTAATTACAGAAAAGTTCCCTTGCCCCAAGGGGCATAAGAAGAGCTTCCCGTTTCTACATACCCCTTATTCCTGCTGAGTCTGATTGGTGTCAAGGTCAAGCAATAGGTCATGTAGTGGTAAACTCTCAATGTTTCACTAGTTCTCTTCCAGGCTCAAGCTTAGAAGAAAATCCTTAGAATCAAGAGCTCGATCTAAAAAGGGCAGGTACTCATTCGGTTGGTGCCTGAAGCCAGGGATAGGACTGTTCTTCCTACAGCTCCACCATCCTAGAGCTCTAGCCTGCCCAGAGTGCGGAGTAGGGGTGGAAGTCAACAACTTCCCACGTACCTCTTCAGAAACTGATTCCACCCAAACTTTTCCTGAGAATAAAGATAAAGGGTATTCTCAAGGCAGACCTTCCCCATCACAACCCAACAATATCCTGGTCAACTCTCTTCCATCATAACCAAGCAAAATAAAATCATTTCTAACATATAATATATATCCGGGTATATACCCCCCAAAAGGACCACACCCTAGTACTGGTGGTGGCCAGAATAGTGCCCTGCAGGCAGTCCAGTGATGGTTTAAGGGATCTGGCAACCAGGGCTAAGAGTTCACGTCCAAATGAGACAATCACATCACTTCCTGGGCTGTAGCTATTTCAGGTACATTAAGTTTGCAAACCCATAGCTTTCTAACTCAATGACCACTTCACTGGTTCCACTTTCATCTTTCACCAAACCTTGTGGCACCCTCCCCTATGCAACAAAAGCGTCTACCACTCAGACCAGGATTTGGCCCTATCCGTGTTAGATGGTACCTCTGAGAAAGTCATGAAAGAAATGCTAGAGCCTTAAAAACATCATCACCGATTTCAAAGAGTATGTCCCTGGAAGGGTCAGAAAAGAAACCTGCCTTCTGCCTCCAGAACATGCTAGAATGATTTAAATCCTTTAAGTCCTATAACTAAGCAAACTTGAAAAAAATTCAGCCCTGTTCCTACATCACAAGATACAGGGCCAGAAGGAAGGGGGTATTCATTCTATTTTAGACCCTGTAAATGGATCCAGTACCATGCCCCACACCACTGGATAGAAACAAAGCTGAAATCCAGTACTCTTGGGGCTCTCCATCTCAAACTCCCACCTCTAGCTCTTGCTACTTGCTACTGGAGAACTTCTTTGGCTCTCTATATGCATCCCAAACTTTCCTTGTTCGTTGTATAATAGGTTTACATCTTCTCTCTCAACTTTGACCCTACACCACTCTCATAGAATGCTACCATACACAGTTGCATAGACTGTGCACTGCCCACTTCCCCAGTGCCATTCATGTAGTTGTCTTTTAATACTATTGATATAGATTCTCTGGCTTCACACACTCATGACTACTGATAAGAGACTTAGCCACCTTTTACCCTGGTTTCATGAGAACTATACAAGTTGGGTTAACCCCAACAAAGAAAATTTCAGACATAGGTCTCAGATGTAGAGATATCAGCGAAAAGAAATAAGCAACACATGACCTGTAGGTTACAAGCCACCTAGCTAGTTTTGAGATGTGGCTCCAGATCACATTTCAGAATCATAGATTTCAAAGTTGCCAGTATTATTTTTCAAATGTAGCCATATATTAGCATTTTATTAATTTAGAAGCAGAGCCAGTTTTCAATTTTCTTTTTTTTTTCTTTGCTTCAAATCTTTTATCTTTTCCAGGTTAAAATTTATGAAATTAGTTAAATAATGCTCTGTGAATCTACCTAGATTTATTGTCCTAGCTCCTTTCCTCCAAAACACTGCCCTTCTGAAGTGGATTAGTGGTTATCAAGTCCTTGTGTATATGGTTTCCATTCATATATGACTTATGAATTATTATAATTCAGGGGGATTATCTTAATTTTATATAATTAACATTGCAAGTTGTTATTCTATCCCTGGCTCTTTTCACGCAAAACCAGGTTTTTTAAATTTATCATCTTTCAGCATTTTTTTTCTCATTCTTGGTGTTCTTTATACATTCTGGAAATGTTTCCTTTCTCAGGTATATATGGTCTTCATAGATATATGCTAGTCTAGTTTTGCTTTTAAATTGTTTATGTTATCTTTTGTCATACATACATTGAAACGTTAAAGTTTCAACCTAGTCAAATGCATCAGTATTTTCCTTCTTATTTCTGCCTTGTTAAGCTCTGGTTAAAATATCATTCCCAACACTATAGTTATAATACTATTCTCCTTTTATCCTGAAAGTTTTATTTTCTTATTTAAGTATATTTTTATTCATGAAGACTAATGTATGTGCTGATTTTTGTCAATGATGTGCAGTGGCTTCCTTCTCACTACAAAGTTCCAACATATGCACAGATGTATTTCTGGCTTCTCTATCTTATTTCTTTGATAAATTTCCATAACATTTCATGAATTCCACATTGTCTTAATTACATCTTTTTAAAAACTTTGATATTTGTCAATGTATAGAGATTTGTTCCATTTCTACACACTAATAATGAAATAGCAGAGAGTGAAATTAAGAAAACAATCCCATTTACAATTGTACCAAAAATAATAAAATATCTAAAAATAAACTTAATCAAAGAGGTGTAAAACCTCTGAAAACTCTAAAACATTGGTGAAAGAAATTGAGCAGAAAGAAATGGGAAAACATTCTATGTTCATGGACTGAAAGAATAAACATTGGTTAAATGTCTATACTACCCAGACATTTACATATTCAATGTAATCCCTAACAAAATACCAACAGCATTTTTCCAGAGCTAGGACAACAATCCTAAATTTCTATGGAACTACAGAAGACCCCAAATACCAAAGCAACCTTGAAAATTAAGAATAAAACTGGAGGTGCTGTAATTCCAGACTTCAAGTTATATTACAAAACTATATTAATCAAAACAGTAGGGTAACAGTATGGCACAAAAATAGATACATAGATCAACTGAATAGCACAGAAAACACAGAAATGAACCCACAACTATATGGCCAACTAATCTTCAACAAAGTAGGAATGACTATACAGTGGGAAAAAAAACACTCTCTTCAACAAATGGAATTGGGAAAACTGGACAAAAACAGGCAAAAGAATGAAACGGACCACTTTCTTTCCCCATGTACAAAAATAAACTCAAAATGAATAAATGTGAGACCTGAAGCCATGAAAATCCTAGAAGAGACCACAGGCAGTAATTTCTCTGACATCAGCTATAGCAAGATTTTTCTAAATATGTCTCCTGAGGCAAGGAAAACCAAAGCAAAAATAAACTATTGGGACCACACGAAAATAAATGACTCTACATTGCAAAGGAAGCAATCAACAAAACTAAAAGGCAACCTACTGAATGGGAGAAGATATTTGCAAATAACGTATTTGATAAAGCATTAATATACAAAACATATAAATAACTTACCCAACTCAACACCCAAAAAAACAAATAATCAAATTTTTAAAAATGGGCAGAAGATATGAATGGACATTTCTCCAAAGAAGACATACAGATGGCCATTGGACACATAAAAAGATGTTTGACATTACTCATCATCAGGGAAATGCAACTAAAAATCACACTGAGATATTACATCACACAATGAGCTATCACATCTCCACATTGACAAGGATGTGGAGAAAAGAAACACTTGTGCACTGTTTGTGGGAATGATGCAGAACAGAAATGGAGGCTCCTCAAAAAGTTAAGAATAGAACTATGCTACAATCCAGTATTCGTACTACTAAGTATTTACCCAAAATATGCAAAAACACTAATTCAAAGGGATCCATGTACCCCTGTGTTTATTGCAGCGTTACTTGCAATAGTCAAATTATGGAAAGAGCCTAAGTGTCTATCAATAGATAAATAAATAAAAAATATATAAAATATTATTTGCGTGTAAAAAAGAATGGAATATTGCCATTTGCAACAACATGGATGGAGTGAGAGAGTATAATGCTAAGCAAAATAAATCAGTTAGAGAAAGACAAAAACCATATGATTTTGCTCATATGTAGAATATAAGAAACAAAACAAAGGAACAAAGAAATAAAGAGAGATAGTAAGATACAGACTTTTAATTATAGAGAAAAAACTGATGGTTACCAGAGGGGACATAGGTAGGGGTATGGGGGCAATAGGGGTTGGGCATTAAAGAGTACCTGTATCATTATGAGCACTAAGTAGTGTATAGAATTGTTGAATCGTTATGTTGTAGAACCGAACCTAATATAACACTGCATGTTAACTATACTAGAATTTAAAAACTTAATAAAATAAAAATAAAACTTTGATAATTGGTACATCAAGATGTCTTTCTTTTTTTTCTTTAAAATTATGTAGAGTATTCTTGGACTTTCACTTATCCCTATGAGTGATAAGAACTACTTGTTAAATTCTATGCACACATACACACCTCTTTAATTTTTACAGTAGGTTTTATAATTTCTAAAGTGATTCTTCCCATTATAAATGTTATATCTAGCCATATATTCAAGGTTGTGTATACCCTTCAATAAGTTATATAATTTTCTTGCTAAAATCTTGCCCAAAGTTGCTAAATATATAATATATAATAATATATAATATATAATAAGTCCTAGTTTTCTTATTATTATGACCAGATCATTTTAAAATTTCATTATATTTTTGAATCAGTTACTCCTAGAGTATTGGAAGACTGTTGATTTTAAAATATTGCATGGAGCACTGAGTGCTATACATAAACAATGAATCTTGGAACACTACATCAAAAAATAATGATGTACTCTATGGTGATTAACATAATAGAGAAAAAAAATTGATCTGGATCCAAGAAATTTGCTGAACTTCCTTAGTCAGTTTCAAAATATTCAATACACCCTGCTAGATTTATTAACCAAACAACTGCCAGCTGCACATATGAAAATTTTCTCTCTTTCCAAATCTAACGCTGGCAATTTATTTTTCTTATTCTATTGCATTGGATAAGACCACCAGGACACCAATGACTGAATAGTAATACTTAGAGATGCATCTTTATTTTGTTCATGGTTTCAACAGAAATTCTTCTAAATTGTTTGAATTAATTAAAATGTTTATATCTTTAAATTTTTGATAAACTTTTTTCAAGTAAAGGAAGTTCTTCCAAGTTGTTAAGAATTTTTAATCATGAATATTTGTAAATTTTAACAGCATCTTTGAAGATGATCATAGTTTTTTCTCCTTTAATGTATTATCGAAGTATGTACCATTACTAGATTTTTTATGGTTAAAGTATCTTGTATTCTTAGGGTAAACTTTATGTGGCCAGTATATGTTTTATATACTGCTAGATATGATTTATTGATCTACAGAAGGTTCTTCAATCTCTGTGTAAATCAGCTTCTCTTTTTTGTACATAACATGTCCAGTTTTGGTAATAAGCTGATATGAGCTCAAAATTAGTTGGAAATATTTCTCCATGAAACAATAAAATCAGAAGGTGGTTGTTCTTGAAGGCTTGATGAAATAACACACTCTGTAGTTGGGACCCTTAGACAAAGGTGGAAGGAGATTTGTATTCCAATTCAGTCTCTTTCATAGTAAATTGATAAATCTGGCTCTATTTCTCTTGAATTAATCTTGACAATTTATTTTACTAAAAATTTATATATTGCCTGGTCATTACCAGAAACTTGGCACAAAATGGTTAATTTGTTTGTTTGTTTTTATGTAGCTACTTTGTAAATATACTCCTTTTTATCTCTAAAGTTGTTAATTTATTCTTTATCGCTTTTTATCAGTTGATGAGTATTTCAAATACTCAGATTTGAATTTTCGTTAATCATTACAATTATTTCTTTTTTTTAAGATTTTATTTATTTATTTGAGAGAGAGAGAAATCACTAGTAGGCAGAGAGGCAGGTAAAGAGAGAGAGGAGAAAGCAGGCTCCCTGCTGGCAGAGAACCCAACGCGGGCCTCGATTCCAGGACCCTGAGATCATGACCTGAACCAAAGGCAGAGGCTTTAACCCACTGAGCCACCCAGGCGCCCTATTTCAATTATTTCTTCAGCTATCGCCCACAAATTTTGATATGTAATCTGTTACTTTAGTTCATTCTAAATATTTTAAACTTCCCATTGTAATTTATAAACACATGAATATTTACAAGTATAGCTTAGTGTCCAAATACATGGATTTCTATTGTCTTTCTATTATTCATTTTTAGTTTTTTTATTGTGTTTGGGAGCATGGTAGTGTATGATATAGATTCTTACAGTATAATTGAGATTTACTTTTGTAACCAACTTTTATAATTATACTCTGTGTATTTATAAAATATATGTATGTATGTATTGGATAGAAATCATATTATCTCTTAGCAGCTTGTTAAATCTGTTATTAAAATCTTAAATATCCTTCATAATGGTTTTCTGTGACTTGCAAGTTTCAGAAATGCAGATATTACGACCTTTCTTTGTGTAGCAGAGTTTTTAATTTCTTCTTGTAATTCTGCCAATTGTTTTATATGTTTGGAGGATATGTTGTTTAATGCATACAGATTCATGATGGTTATAGCTTCTTCAGTCACTAGTTATCATTAGATTATAGCTATCACTATTAGCATTTTTATGTTACATGATATTTTATGTGATATAAAAATTGTTAAACTGGCTCATTTTTGATCTCACATAAGCTCATTTAAATAAATTTTCTCCTAAAACTTCAAAATCTCACTTACTAATCTTACTAATAAACTAATCACTTAGTTTAATTTCATACAACTCCAGTTCAAAGGTAAAATTAAGAGGTGGAAAACTCCTTTGTTTTTGATTGAGGGATAATTGACATATAATATTGTATTAGTTTCAGCTATACAACAAAATGATCCATATATGTAAATACGACAAAGTGATCACCACAATAAGTGTAGTTTACCATTAGTTACATAATATGTAATAAAATATTACTAACTATAGTCACCATGCTATACATCACATTCCCATAATTTATTTAATGACTAGAAGTTCATACCTATTGATCCCCTCCTCTCATTTCACTCACTCTCACAACTCCCACTAAACTGGTTTTTGTATTTGTAGTTACCTAGTATATAATTTTCCAGTCCTTCATTTTCAAACTTTCTGAATTAAAATATTATTTCAAATATGTTAAAATTATTCACAGATAAACAAAAACATAGAGCCTCAGATAATTAATCCCATTATGCCATAATGCAAATCCAATAATTGGCTAGAGTTTGCCCACACTTGCTTTATCTATTTTTGAATAGAAAATATTCTATTCAAATATTTGAAAATATTTCATGGCAAATCCCACAACTCATGTCATTTTACCCTTACGTATTTCTAAGACCTCTCCAGTAATACATTTCCTTATACATCTACCATGTTACTTGCACTTCTAATAAAATTAACACTAATTCGTAGGTCTTACCTAATTAGAGTGTACCCTCAAATTTACCAGTAGTCTTTAAAATGTTTTTTGGGGTACTTTGGGGGGTTTTCATTTGTTGTTTTTTATAATTTGTTTATTCAAATGAGGAGCTAAATAAGATTCACACATTACATATACTTTTACGGCTTTTTTTTTTTTTTTAAAGATTGTATTTATTTGACAGAGAGAAACACAGCCAGAGAGGGAACACAAGCAGGAGGAGTGAGAGAGGAAGAGGCAGGCTTCCTGCGGAGCAGGGAGCCCAATGTGGGACTTGATCCCAGGTCTCCAGGATTATGACCTGAGCCGAAGGCAGTTGCTTAACCAACTGAGCCACCCAGGCGCCCCTATGGCTTTTTAATCTAAGAGTAATCTATCTTCCTTTTTTTTTTCTTTTCATGTCTGTCTTACCCAAAGACAAGTCAGTTTTTCCATAGAATTCCTTACATTCTGTTTGCTTCACTTTCACTCTTACGTCATTTAACTAGTTTTTCTATCCCTTTGCTTCCTGTAAACTGGAAATTATCTCTAAGGTCTAAGTGCACATAGTTCAACACTTTGGGGTAACATTACTTCATTTAAGTTTACTCTGTGTACTTCATACCACTCATCTCTGGAGGCATACTGTAAATGATGTTTTTTCTGTGCTATCATCTTATTCTAATTCTTACATCAGTTCAGAGTTTATGTATTCTATAACTATCCTTTCAATGAGTCACTTAATTTTTCAATATGTTTATCTATGTAAGCTTTAAGTTAATCAACATCCCCACTCTCTTTCCAAATAAAACAAGAAAATTAGAATTCTACGACTCTGAACACCGACCTCTACCATCCACATTCTTGTTTAGGAGTTTGATTCTGCTTTGCTTTCAAATATCTCTCCCAAATTAATGTCATTATTTTTACAGATAGTCTTTATTTATATTCCCAATATGTTTGTCATGTCTTTTTTTACCCTTTCTTTTTGTATTATACAGCTTCTTCTGGGTTTAAATTCCTTTTTTGTAAAATATATCCATTACAAGTTTTTTGTCAGTTATTGTGTATTGACTCAGGAGTGGTTTGTAAGTAGTATCTTGCCAACTTTTACAGTTTGAAAATGTCATTTCACTCTTACTGCTTAGTGATGATTTAGCTGAGTACAAAGTTTAGACAGACATTATTCTCCTTCATAACCCAGAACCTGTTTTATGGTCTTATGGAATACTTGTTTATGTTGAATATGTTTTGTTTTTTTTTTTTCCCACTCTGATTGGGATTTCAGAGGTGATGTCTTTGGGAGGCTTTTTAAAATTCTTTCTGCCTTTGCAGTTTTACATTTCCATTATGATAATACCTGAGTTTAAAACTGTTTTCCTACTTGCGAATTGTAATGCTACTTTGATCTCAAGACTAATTGAATTTTTCTCAATTCTGAGAAGTTCTCTATTATTATAATTTCAATGCTGTAACTCTCTAACATTCTTTGCATTCTGTTTTTGTGTAATCATACTGAAATACCTCATGTTGTTTTCAATATCTCTAACTGTTTTTTCATGTTTTCCAATTCTTTCCCTCTCTGTGCTGTCTTCTGAGTGACTTCCACAATATATCACCTAGTTCCATTTTTAGCTCTATATAAACTTCTATGAAAACCATCCATGGAGGTTATTTCAAACTACATATTTTCCATTTCTAAAATTTTCTATTTGTCCAAAATTTCTTTTTTTTTCATAATATTCATTCTTTTATTGTTCTATAATTCATAGTTATGGAGGTATGAATTATGCAATTTGTCCAATTTGCTGATCCTTATAACTTTCAACTTGCAAACATAGAAGTAGAAGTTGTATACCAAGAGGTTCCCAAATGATCTGTACTAAGGAATTTTTTATGTGATACTTTTGTGTTTGCCTCTATCATCATCCAACAGTTTCTCCAATGTCTGATCATTTTACAAGTAAATTATTCAGCTAGGAGTTCTCACATGACGGAGAGGAAGGGAATTGTGAACCTACATCCATAAGTCATGAAGATTTCACATTCCATTTTCCCATATGTCCCAGGCATTGGCTAGTTTCCTTATTACTTTTATCAAGTTGCTTAGATGAAAAACATGAGGCTTCAGAGATGTCTATAAAGAAAGGTAAATTTTGTAGAAAAAAATGCATAACACTAATACAACCTTTTAAAGTAAAACTTTGTAATACAAGGAGAGAAGTTTTGTGGATAATGAGGCCATAAAAAAAAAGTCATAAAAGTGAGACTGCTTCAAGCTCAGTTATTCTGACCCTAGACTGGTCTTAGAGTACTGTTTACTTAGCTAAATCCAGTCTGAAAGGGAAATATCATTTTCTAGGTTTGGGGAGCTAGAATATTCTGTTAATTAAGACTTTTCCCAGAGATATGACAATGATTCCATTTTTAAGCTTGTCTTGATTATTCTCATCATAAGAATTTTTTAAAAAATCCAAAACCTATGGGATACAGCAAAGGCAGTCCTAAGAGGGAAATTCATACCCATCCAAGCCTCACTCAAAAAAATTGAAAAATCCCGAATACATCAACTCTCATTACACCTTAAAGAACTGGAAAATCAACAAAAAATTAAACCAACCACCCACATAAGGCAGGAAATAATAAGGATTAGAGCAGAGATGAATGAATCAGAAACTAGAGATACAGTAGAACGCATCAACGAAACTAGAAGCTGGTTCTTTGAAAGAATCAATAAGATCGATAAACCATTGGCCAAACTAACCCAAAAGAAAAGGGAGAAGACCCAAATTAATAAAAGCATGAATGAAAGGGGAGAGATCATGACTAACACCAAGGAAATAGAAACAATCATCAAAAATTACTATCAACAATTATATGCCAATATGTTTAACAACCTAGAAGAGATGGATACATTCCTAGAAACCTATAAACTACCAAGACTGAAACAGGAAGACACTGACAATCTGAATAGACCTATATCTAGTAATGAGATTGAAGCAGTGAACAAAAACAAGAGTCCAGGCCCAGAAGGATTCCCTGGGGAATTCACCAAACATTCAAAGAAGAAATAACACCTATTCTCCTGAAGCTCTTTCAAAAAATAGAAATGGAAGGAAAACTTCCAGACTCTTTCTATGAAGCCAGCATCACTCTAATCCCCAAACCAGACAAAGACCCCATCAAAAAGGAGAACTTCAGACCAATATCACTGATGAATATGGATGCCAAGATTCTCAACAAGATCCTTGCTAACAGGATCCAGCAATACATTAAAAAGATTATCCACCATGACAAGGTGGGTTTTATCCCAGGGATGCAGGGGTGGTTCAACACTCGCAAAACAATCAACGTGATAGAACAAATCAAGAAGATAAGAGAGAAAAACCACATGGTACTCTCAATTGATGCAGAAAAGGCATTTGACAAAATGCAACATCCGTTCCTGATCAAAACTCTTCAAAGTATAGGGATAGAGGGAACATTTCTCAACCTCATAAAATCTATCTACGAAAAACCTACAGCAAATATCATCCTCAATGGGGAAAAACTGATAGCCTTTCCTCTGAGATCAGGAACAAGGCAAGGATGCCCACTCTCACCACTACTGTTCAACATAGTGTTAGAAGTCCTAGCAACAGTAATCAGACAACAGAAAGAAATAAAAGGTATCCAGCTTGGCAACGAGGAAGTCAAACTCTCTCTCTTTGCAGATGACATGATACTCTATGTGGAGAACCCAAAAGACTCTACCCCGAAACTACTAGAACTCATACAACAATTTGGTAATGTGGCAGGATACAAAATCAATGCACAGAAATCAGCTGCACTCTTATACACTAACAACGAAAAAATAGAAAGGGAAATCAGAGAATCGATTCTGTTTACTATAGCACCAAAAACTACAAGATACTTAGGAATAAACCTAACCAAAGAAGTCAAGGATCTGTACTCAAGGAACTACAGAACACTCATGAAAGAAATTGAAGAAGACACAAAAAGATGGAAGAGCATTCCATGCTCATGGATAGGAAGAATAAACATTGTCAAAATGTCTATACTGCCCAGAGCAATCTATACTTTCAATGCCATTCCGATCAAAATTCCACCAACATTCTTCAAAACGTTAGAACAAACAATCCTAAAATTTATATGGAACCAAAAAAGACCCCGAAT
>PITA01018695.1:0-39652 GCA_004023965.1 Spilogale gracilis
AACATTTGAAAAGGAACACACACACACACACACACACACACACACACACACACACACACTCACACACTCCTTTGAAGTGAGAAATAATTGAACAAAAGAAGTTCAAATTTCTTTTTTTCTTTTTAAAGATTGTATTTATTTGACAGAGAGAAACACAGCCAGAGAAAGAACACAAGCAGGGGGAGTGAGAGAGGGAGAAGCAGGCTTCCTGCTGAGCAGGGAGCCTGATGTGGGACGCGATCTGTGGTCTCCGGGATCATGACTGAGCTGAAGGCAGTTGCTTAACCAACTGAGCCACCCAGGCGCCCCAAGAAGTTCAAATTTCTTAGAGTATACTCACTAGTTATTGGTTATCAGGACTTAAAACGTATTCCATCCTTACCTTGTCATACTTGATATAACCTGGATAAATGACAGTCAACAACTTCTAATCCCTAACAGGTTTGGGTTGGCCCAGCTGCCAAGATAGGTAAAAATTCGATTCCTCCCAGAAACTTCGCTGCAGCCCTTTTCCAGCTGAGGGCTGGCATCCATCTCCTCTGGACCCTGTCTCCCAGACCCACCCTGTTCTGGTCCCTTAAGTGAGTGGGGCACTTTGTGTCTATCTCTGGGCTTTGAGCCAGCTTCTCCCTCTACCTCTTTCCTGGAGTCTTCCATGGTTCCAGATTCTACTTTTGCTTTCAATTTTTTTCTGTCTGTTCTCTGTCTGTGCAGTTTTTGTTTGTCTGAGACATGTATACCAGCCAGAAATAAATGCTGGTTCTGCCTTTCTCTAAAGTTTCTGAACTTTATCCATCATCCTAACATGGCAGTTGAGTCTGGTCTCTGTGATAGCCACCTCGTTGTCCAGGGTCAGCCTGCCTTACATCACCTCCTTTCAAACCCTAAGTTCCCTTTAGGACCACCCATTAGGTTCTCCTTTCTTTCTTTCTTCTTTTTTTTTAAAGTATGTACTCCTGTTTCCTTTTTTTTTTTTTAAAGATTTTATTTATTTACAGAGGGACAGACAGCGAGAGAAGGAAAATAAGCAGGGGGTGTGGGAGAGGGCAAAACAGGCCTCCTGTGAAGCAGAGAGCCAATGTAGGGCTCGATCCCAGGACCCTGGGATCATGACCTGAGCTTAAGGTAGATGCCCAATGACTGAGCCACCCAGGTGCCCCAGGTTCTCCTTTCTTATATCTAATTTGTTGTGAGCTAAGATGCTAGGACCAGATTTGCTGAACAGAAATGATTGACAGCTCCTTTGTTCAATGAGTGATCAAATATATTCTGTTTCAGTTTTTTAACATGACCCCCTACCTCAAATTCCCTTTCTTGACTCATTCTTCCAAAGGACTTAAGAATCTTCCAGAATTCTGACATCAGTTCACAGAATCAAACATATTTATGCACATACTGTATTTTTCACATATAGCAAATGGAAAAAAACATCATTTCCAACTAAAGGATATGAGGCTCATTCCTTGTGGCTTGGTCGAACACTTGGCTAAACAAGAGAGGTGATTTGTTTACTCCTTCTATCGTTGCTTAGGTGATGGATAGGAAATGTCTTTGTGTTAGGTAATGCCAATCAATTACTTGCTGCCAGTTGTAACCAGTTTGCTGAAAGAGCAATAGGCAAGGCTCCTAATACTCTTCAGGTGATGGCCTTCATAGAAACAATTGTATTATGGCCAAAGACATCCAGATATGTTAGCCCCTGAGGCTCTGCCTTCTCCAGACCCCACACTGTTGTACTGAGAGCTGAGGGAATTTCCATCTCAGCACGTCCTTCATAAATCCTGCTCAGGCCCAAGAGTACAGAAACACAGCATGAGGTTTCCAGCAGGAGTAACTTGTTTCTGTATCTACACCATTGTACATTAAGCCTTGTCTATCCAATTTCCCTTCTTCAAGTCGAGAGGAAGTCTTGGAAAATCTCTTTGTTTGCCCCAGCATAGTCTAGTTTTCCATGCAATTTAAATCAAAATGTAACTTGTTATCTATTTCAAAGCTTCTCTCCTTCCCTGCAGCTGTTTTAGAAACCTGTAGCAGGAGAGGCTAGGCTATCTTTCCCTTCTGTTTCCACTTTTTCCTCCCCTGCATCCTGCTGCTGATGGCATCTTCTGAGTTTGGTAAAGGGAAGGAGAAGAGGTGGTGATGAGGCACACATGGCTGGTGTGGTTCATACTTGGGGTTGGTATCTTCTGAGTGGGGGGAGTTATCCCAATGCTGACCCTCTCCTGGGGTGGTGGTCTGCCCACACACCCTTTCTATTCGGGCCATCTCACTCCAGAAAGCAGCCTTACTTTAACTTGAGCCCAGATACCTCAGTGCTTAACCCTCAGCCAAAGGGAAAACTGCCTCACTATTTGGTGGAAATGCAATTTGCTCCTTGAGCAATTCCATCTCTTTGTCTTTCCATCATAAAATGTACCTGCCCATCTCTCACCTTTGATATTTCCACATGAGAGGGAGACACCTGTCATTGAATCCAGGGACAGAGGATAGATTCTTCCCAAATCACTCCAGGCTTCACTCCAAGCCCCTGGTAGCAGCCGGGCTCTGTTTTTCCAAATCTCAAAGCACATCTATGTATCCAAATAAAAAGGAGAAAATGGAAACATGGAGGCAATTTGCTGAAAAACTCAGTTTGAGTTTCTTTCAGGTTTAAGAATGAAACCAAGCTTTTAACTTTTAAAAAAAGATTTTGTTTATTTATTTATGAGAGAGGGAGTGTGTGTGTGTGTGTGTGTGTGTGTGTGTGTGTGTGTGTGTGCGTGCGCGCGCGCGCAAGTGTATAAGAAGAGGGTGGGAGGTGCAGAAAGTGGGAAGGGGAAAGAATCTCCGGTGGACTCCAAAATGAGTACAGAGCCCCATGCAGAACTTGATCCCACGACCCTGAGATCATGGCATGAACTAAAACCAAGAGTCAGATGCTTAACAGACTGGCATCCCATCAAGCTTTTAATTTTTTAAAATTATCAGCCATACTGACTGGCAGGCTGTAATTAATGTTCACTAAAATCTATCATTGAAGAAGCTATTTTGCTGCTGGTGACATCACTGCTGAAGTCTGTTTCAAATCCAATGTGTTTCTCTTTGTAATGTTCAGCACTATCAAAGGCTTCACATAAAATCTTTCCCAGAGTCCAGGTTAGGCTTTTTACTACCATTTGTGCACTCAATGCTGTAACCTGTTTTATAACACATCATCAGAGTCCCTCAAGATTCTCAAATGATTACATTTCAAATGCGAGAATTTTAATGCCTTCCAGGAAAATGTAGATGTTTTTCTTAGACATACTCAGAAAATCCCATGCAATATATTGAATGATCTGCATGAAAATGTTTGGGCAGTACATTTCCTCAGAGGGCAGGCTGCCACATTCCTTACCTATGAGTAAAGTTTTCTAGGTGGCACAGAGAGGTAATACCCAGGCTTCCATGACCTAATGTCAAGTTTGCTTCAATTGATGTCCCTTTCACAGTGGCTAGTAACATGTGGAATGGGCACCCACTATTACCAAGGCAGAACTGGGGCCAGAATCCAAGGCATTAGAAGAATAATGCTTTCACACTCTCCTTGGAGCTTCTGCAGTGAGACTATTTTGAAAATGTTACAGAACCAGCCACTACGATATACAGAGATGGGAAAAATATAAAGCAAAAATATAAAAACAAACAAAAAAAACAAAAAGAAAAAATCACAAACAAAAAACTCAATCTCTCTACCCCAACACCCAGAATCAGGGCCAAATCCTTTCACCAAATTTGTACTGTTGGTGATGTCAGAGAGGACTGTCCAACCAGAAGTTGTTAAAAACATTTGTAATGTGCCAAATAGAGAAAGTCAAGTATCACATGGTTCACTTACTTGTAGTGCATAAGGGGTAATACAGAAGACAGTAGGAGAAGGAAAGTAAAAGGGAAGTAGGGTAATTCAGGGAGAGAAACAAAACATGAGAGACTTTGGACACAGAAACAAACTGAGGGACTTGGAGGGAGGGGGTAGAGGGATGGGAGAGCCCGGTGGTGGGTACTGAGGGCACCTATTGCATGGAGCACTGGGTGTAAAGTAAAACAAAAAAACCATTTGTAATGTCATATAAATGGAATTATACAATATATAACATTTTGAGATTGGCTTCTTTCACTTTGAGATTCATTTAATTGTTGCATGTATCAGTATAGCTTATTTCTTCTTGTTTCTGAAAATAATGATGTAATTCACCATATTAACAAGCAGAAAAAAACTCCATATGATAATCTCTATACAATATACAGAAAATTATATGAAAAACCCAACATCTATTCCCAATTAAAAAGAAAAACCCCAGCTAGAAATAGAAATAATAAACAAGGAATAGAAGAGAACTTCATCAATCTAAGAAAGGGTATCTATGAAAAGCCTGCAGCCAACTTAATTCTTATTGATGAAAGACTTTATACTTTGTCCCTAAGATGAATAATAAGGAAAGGATATCTGATCTAACTATTCAACATTGTACTAAAGGTTCTAGAAAGTGCAATAAATGAGAAAAATAATTAAAAGGCATTCATATTGAGAAGGTAGGAAGAAGCCAACTTGTCTTTAATCAGAGATTATGTGATCATACACATTGAAAGTCCTGAAGAATTTACAAAATGTTACTAGGACTAATAAAATGAGTTAAGCACGACTGAACACAAGGTTAACATGCAGAGTCAATGCTATATCCACTTGCTAGCAATAAACAATAAGACATTGACATTGAAGAAATAATAGCATTTACAATAGCATCAAATATATAAAATACATCAAAATAATCAAAGATGTCCAAGGCCTGCATATTGAAACTACAAAACATCACTGTGGAAAATTTAAAAAGAACAAAAAAATAAATAAAAACTACACTATGCTTTGAAAGAATCAATAAGATCGATAAACCATTGGCCAAACTAATCCAAAAGAAAAGGGAGAAGACCCAAATTAGTAAAATTATGAATGAAAGGGGAGAGATCACGACTAACACCAAGGAAATAGAAACAATCATCAGAAATTACTATAAACAATTATATGCCAATAAGTTTAACAACCTAGAAGATGTGGATGCATTCCTGGAAACCTATAAACTTCCAAGACTGAAAGGGGAAGAAACTGCCAATCTGAATAGACCTATATCTAGTAACGAGATTGAAGCAGTGATCAAAAACCTCCCCCCCAAGAACAAGAGCCCAGGACCTAATGGATTCCCTCCGTAATCCTACCAAACATTCAAAGAAGAAACAATACCTATTCTCTTGAAGCTGTTTCAAAAAATAGAAACAGAAGGAAAACTTCCAGACTCTTTCTATGAAGCCAGCATCACTCTAATTCCCAAACCAGACAAAGACCCCATCAAAAAGGAGAACTTCAGACCAATATCTCTGATGAATATGGATGCCAAGATTCTCAACAAGATCCTTGCTAACAGGATCCAACAATACATTAAAAAGATTATACACCATGACCAGGTGGGTTTTATCCCAGGGATTCAAGTGTGGTTCAACACTTGCAAATCAACCAACGTCATAGAACAAATCAATAAGAGAAGAGAGAAGAACCACATGGTACTCTCAATTGTTGCAGAAAAGGCATTTGACAAAATATAACATCCATTCCTGATCAAAACTCTTCAAAGTATACGGAGAGAAGGAACATTCCTCAACCTCATAAAATCTATCTATGAAAAACCCACAGCAAATACCATTCTCAAGGGGAAAAACTGACAGCCTTCCCTCTGAGCTCAGGAACAATACAAGAATGCCCACTCTCACTACTACTGTTGAGCATAATGTTAGAAGTCCTCGCAAGAACAATCAGACAACAGAAAGAAATAAAAGATATTCAACTTGGCAAAGAAGAAGTCAAACTCTCTCTCTTTGCAGATGACATGACACTATATGTGGAAAACCCAAAAGTCACTACCCCCAAACTACTGGAACTCATACAACAATTTGGTAATGTGGCAGGATTCAAATCAATGCGCAGAAATCAGTTGCATTCTTATACACTACCAATGAAAATAAAGAAAGGGAAATCAGAGAATCGATTCCATTTACTATAGCACCAAAAACCATAAGATACTTAGGAATAAACCTAACCAAAGAAGTCAAGGATCTGTACTAGAGGAACTACGGAACACTCATGAAAGAAATTGAAGAAGACACAAAAAGATGGAAGACCATTCCATGCTCATGGATCGGAAGAATAAACATTGTTAAAATGTCTATACTGCCCACAGCAATCTATAGTTTCAATGCCATTCCGATCAAAATTCCACCAACATTCTTCAAAGCATTGGAACAAACAATCTTAAAATTTATATGGAACCAAAAAAGACCCCGAATCGCTAAGGAATTGCTGAAGAAGAAAAACAAAGCTGGGGACATCTCTTTACCTGACTTCAGGCTTTATTACAAAGCTGTGATTACCAAGACAGCATGGTACTGGCAAAAAAACAGAGAAATAGACCAATGGAACAGAGTAGAGAGTCCAGATATGGGCCCACAAATCTATGGTCAAATCATCTTCGACAAAGCAGGAAAAAATATCCAGTGGAAAAAAGACAGTTTCTTCAATAAATAGTGCTGGGAATATTGGACAGCTACATTTAGAAGAACGAAACTAGACCATTCTCTTAAACCACACACAAAGGCAAACTCAAAATGGATGAAAGACCTCAATGTGAGGCAGGAATCCATCAAAACTCTGGAAAAGAACATAGGCAGTAACCTCTTTGACATCAGCCACAGCAATTTCTTTCAAGACATGTCTCCAAAGGCAAAGGAGACAAAAGTGAAAATGAACTTTTGGGACCTCATCAAAATAAAACGCTTCTGTACAGCAAAACAAACAGTCAACAAAACAAAGAGGCAAGCTATGGGATGGGAGAGGATATTTGCAAATTACACTACAGACAAAGGGCTGGTATCCAAGATCTATAAAGAACTACTCAAACTCAACATCCAAAAAGAAGATGAACACATCAAAAAAAGGGCAAGAGACATGAAGAGGCACTTCTCCATAGAAGATATACAAATGGCTAACAGACACATGAAAAAAATGTTCATCGTCACTAGCTACCAGGGAAATTCAAATCAAAACGACACAGATACCACCTTACACCAGTCAGAATGGCCAAAATTAACAAGTCAGGAAACAACAAGTGTTGGAGAGCTGCGGAACACTCCTACACTGTTGGTGGGAATGCAAGTTGGTACAGCTGCTTTGGAAAACAGTGTGGAGATTCCTTTAAAAAGTAAAAATAGAACTACCTTATTACCCTGCAATTGCACTACTGGTATTTACACCAAAGATACAGATGTAGTGAAAAGAAGGGCCATATGTACCCCAATGTTCATTGCAGCAATGGCCACAATCACCAAACTGTGGAAAGAGCCAAGGTGCCCTTCAACAGATCAATGGATAAAGAAGATGTGGTACATATATACAATGGAATACTACACCCCCATCACAAAG
Organism: Spilogale gracilis; assembly: GCA_004023965.1. NCBI lineage: Eukaryota > Metazoa > Chordata > Mammalia > Carnivora > Mephitidae > Spilogale > Spilogale gracilis. Next base: position 7,484 of record PITA01018695.1, read on the forward strand.
GATGAATATCCAACTGTTGTAGCAACATGGACTGGATTGGAAGAGATTATGCTGAGTGAAATAAACCAAGAAGAGAAAGTCAAGTATCACATGGTTTCACTTACTTGTGGTGCATAGGGGTAATATAGAAGACAGTAGGAGAAAGAAAGGAAATTGGAAGTAGGGTAATTCAGGGAGAGAAATGGAACATGAGAGACTTTGGACACAGAAACAAACTGAGGGATTTGGAGGGAGGGGGTAGGGGGATGGGAGAGCCTGGTGGTGGGTACTGAGGGCACATATTGCACAGAGCACTGGATATGGGGCATGGGCAATGAATCTTGGAACATTGAAAAAATAAAATAAATTTAAAGTAAAAAAAAAAACAACTATACCATGCTATGGTCAAAAACTCAATCTCTTTAAGATATCAATTCTTACTTTGATCTATAGACTCAATGTAATCCCATTGAAAATCCTAGTGGGTTTATTTAGAAATTGACAAGTTGATTCTAAAATTTATGGAAATGCCAAAAACCTACAATAGCTACAAGATTTTTAAAAATTTTTTAAGAAATCAAGACTCATTATAAATTTGATTAATGGAAAAAACGAGACTTCAGAAATTGTCCCATATGTATATTGTTAATTGATATTTGACAAACAGGCCAGGGTAATTCAATAGAGACAGGTTAATGTTTTAACAAGTAGGGCTGGGAGAAATGGTCCTTTGTGGTGGGCAAAATTCTAAAGATATCTCCCTCAGATTCTGTATTCTTATTACTTAAACAGTAGTGTAGGTACTACTGCTGAAGGGATTTTGCAGATGTAATTAAGTTTACAGAATGTAAGAGAAAATGTTTATCTAGAACTGCCCACTTATGCCCAATATAGTCAGTTGAGTCCTTAAAAGTAGAGAGATTTCTCTGGCTGGAATAAGAAAGATGTGGTGGAAGAAGGCAGATATGGGGGGGGGCGGGTCAGATAGATTCAGAGTATAAGAAGGACTTCACTCACTGTTGCCAGCATGCATTCTTTCCTTTTCTTTTCTTTCCTCCCTCCCTTCCTCCCTTTTATTCCTTCTTTTCTTGTCTTCCTTACTTCCTTTGCTTCATTCCTTTTTCCTTCCTTCCTTCCTTCCTTCCTCCCTCCCTCCCTCCCTCCCTCCCTTCCTCTCTCTCCTTTCTTTCTCTCTTTCTTTCTTTCTTTCTTTCTTTCTTTCTTTCTTTCTTTCTTTCTTCCTTCCTTCCTTCCTCCCTCCCTTCCTCCTTCCTTCCTTCCTTCCTTTCTTTTCCTTCCTTCCTTCCTTCCTTCCTTCCTTCCTTCCTTCCTTCCTTCCTTCCTTCCTTCTTTCTTTCTTTCTTTCTTTCTTTCTTTCTTTCTTTCTTTCTTTCTTTCTTTCTTTCTTTCTTTCTTTCTTTCTTTCTTTCCCTTTCTTCCACAGAAAGAGAGAGAGATCAAGTGCACAACCAGGCAAAGTGTCAGGCAGAGGACAGGGAGAAGCAGGTTCCCCACTGAGCAGAGAGTCAAGCATGGGGCTCAAACCAGGGTTCTGGGACCATGACCTGAGTTGAAGGCAGACACTTAACTGACTGGGCCACCCAGGCACCCTGTTGCCAGCTTTCAAGTCTTCCATGACTCAGGACATTCAGGTGACCTCTAGAAACCTAGAACAGCAAAACAAACAAAACAAAAAAACAAAAAACCCAGAAACTCCAGTTCTACAACTACTGGAACTACTTTTTCAACAATCTCAATGATCATAGAAATAAATTCTTCCCTTGAACCTTGTCCTTGATTTTGGTGTTGTGAACCTCTAAGCAGAGAATCAACTAATCCAAGATATACCTGGGCTCTGACCTATGGAATTTGTGAGATAATAAATAATGTTGAAGTTTATAGTATTTTGTTATAGCAGAAATAAAACTGATATAAAAAAATTGATCCTAGATCCTAACCTCATACTATTTATGAACACTAACTCAAAATGAATCATAGACTTAAATGGAAAAGCTAAATATTTTAAACTTCTAAAAGAAACAATTTGACTTTGGGGTTAGTGAAGATTTCTTTCTTTTTTATTATTATTAAAATATAATGTATTATTTGTTTCAGGGGTACAGGTCTGTGATTTATCAGTCTTACACAATTCACAGTGCTCACCATAGTATATACTCTCCCAAGTGGCCATCACCCAGTCACTCCATCCTTCCCAGCCCCCTCCACTCCAGCAATTCTCAGTTAGTTTTCTGAGATTAAGAGCCTGTTATGGTTTGTCTCCCTCTCTGGTTTTGTATTTTTGAATTTTTCCCTCCCTTCCCTTATGATCCTCTGTCTTGTTTATAAAATTCCTCATATCAGTGAGATCATATGATAATTGTCTTTCCCTGATTGAGTTATTTCCCTCAGCATAATGCTCTCTATTTCCATCCACATCATTGCAAATGGCAAGATTTCATTTTTTGATGGCTGCATAGTATTCCTGTGTGTGTGTGTGTGTGTGTGTGTGTGTACCACATCTTTATCCATTCATCTGTTGATGGACATCTGGGCTGTTTCCATAGTTTGAGTATTGTGGACATCGCTGCTATAAACATTTGGGTTCACGTGCCCCTTCAGATCACTACATTTGTATCTTTGGGGTAAATACTCTGTTGTGCAATTGCTGGGTCATAGGATAGCTATTTTTTTTTTTACTTTTTGAGGAACCTCAATACTTTTTCCAGAGTGGCTGCACCAGCTTGTGTTCCCACTAACAGTGGAGGAGGGTTCCCCTTTCTCCACATCCTTGCCAACATCTGTCATTCCCTGACTTGTTAATTTCAGCCATTCTGACTGGTGTGAGGTCATATCTCATTGAGGTTTTGATTTGTATTTCCCTGGTGCTGAGTGATATGGAGCACTTTTTCATGTGTCTGTTGGCATTTGGATGTCTTCTTTGCAGAAATATCTGTTCATGTCTTCTGCCCATTTCTTGATCGGATTATTTGTTCTTTGGGTGTTGATTTTGATAAATTCTATATAGATTTTGGATACTAGCCCTTTATTTGATATGTCTTTTGCAAATATTGTCTCCCATTCTGTCGGTTGTCTTTTGGTTTTGTTGATTATTGTTTCCTTTGCTGTGCAAAAGCTTTTTATCTTGATGAAGTACCAGTAGTTCATTTTTACCCACTCTTCCCTTGCCTTTGAAAAGGTTTCTAAGAAGAATTTGTCTGTGGCTGAAGTTGAAGAGGTTGCTGCCTGTGTTCTCCTCAAGGATTTTGATTGATTTCTGTCTCACATTGAGTTCTTTCATCCATTTTGAGTCTATTTCTGTGTGTGTTGTAAGTTTGGTAATGGTAAATCGATACAGTTTCATTCTTCTGCATGTGGCTGTCCAATTTCCCCAACACCATTTGTTGAAGAGTCTGTCTTTTTTCCATTGGACAGTCTTTTCTACTTTGTCAAAGATTAATTGGCCACAGAGTTGCGGGTCCATTTCTGGGCTTTCTGTTCTGTTCCATTGATCTATGCACCAGTTTTGTACCAGTACCATGCTATCATGATGACTTCAGCTCTGTAATAGAACTTGAAGTCCGGAATTGTGATGCTGCCAGCTTTGGTTTGCCTTTTCAACATTCCTCTGGCTATTCAGCGTCTTTTCTGGTTCTGTACAAATTTTAGGATTATTTATTCCATTTCTTTGAAAAAAGTTGATGGTATTTTTTTAAAAGATTTTATTTATTTGACAGAGAGATAGAGAGCACAAGAAGGCAGAGTGGCAGGAAGAGGGAGAGGGAGAAGCAGGCTCTCTGCTGAGCAGGGAGCCCAATGTGGGGCTCGATCCCAGGACCCTAGGATCATGACCTGAGCCAAAGGTAGCCACTTAACTGACTGAGCCACTCAGGCCCCCCAGGTGATGGTATTTTGATAGGGCTTGCATTAAATGTGTAGATTGCTCTAGGTAGCATAGACATTTTCACAATATTTGTTCTTCCAATCCATGAGCATGGAACATTTTTTCCATTTCTTTGTGTCTTCCTCAATTTCTTTCATGAGTACTTTATGGTTTTCTGAGTACAGATTCTGGGCCTCTTTGGTTAGATTTATTCCTAGGTATCTTATGGTTCTTGTGTACAATTGTAATGGGGTTGACTCCTTAATTTCTTTTTCTTCTGTCTTGCTGTTGATGTATAGAAATGCAACTGATTTCTGATTGATCCATTCATTCTTTAGTCAGGTTCTCTCTAGCCTCCATGTATTTGAGTTCTTCGCCACTTTCCTCTTGTGATTAAGTTCTAGTTCAAAGCATTGTGGCTTGAAAATATGCAGGGAATTATCCCAATCTTTTGGTACCAGTTGAGACCTGATTTGTGACCTGGATGTGATCTATTCTGGAGAATGTTCCATGTGCACTAGAGAAGAATTCATATTTTATTGCTTTGGGATGGAATGTTCTGAATATATCCATGAAATCTATCTGGTCCAGTGTGTCATTTAAAACCTTTATTTCCTTGTTGATCTTTTGCTTAGATGAGCTGTCCATTTCAGTGTGGGGGGGTGTTAAAGTCCCCTAGTATTATTGTTGATATATTTCTTTGATTTTGTAATTGATTGACTTATATAATTGGTTGCTCCTAAGATGGAGGCATAGATATTTACAATTGTTATGTTGGACAGACCCTTTAAGTATTCTACAGTGTCCTTCTTCATCTCTTACTATAGTCTTTGGCTTAAAATATAATTTTAAATTAATTTCAAAATTTAATATTTAAATTTTAAAAATTTTAAATCTGATATAAGGATTGCCACTCCAGCTTTCTTTTGATGTCCATTAGCATGGTAAGTAGTTTTACACCCCCTTGATTTAAATCTGGAGGTGCCTTTGGGTCTAAAATGAGTCTCTTGCTGACAGCATATCAATGGGTCTTAGCTTTTTTTTTTTTTTTGTAAATCCAATCTGATGCCCTGTGTCTTTTGGAGCATTTAACCTATTTATATTCATGGTAACTATTGAAAGATATTAATTTAGTGCCATTCTGTTGCCTATACGGTGACTGTTACTGTATATTATTTCTGTTCCTTTCTGGTCTATGTTTAGGGTCTCTCTTTGCTTAGAGGACCCCTTTCAATATTTCCTGTATGGCTTGTTTGGTGTATGAAATTTATTTTAGTTTTTGTTTGTCCTGGAAATCTTTTATCTCTCCTATTTTCAATGACAGCCTACCTGGATATAATATTCTTGGTTGCATATTTTTCTCATTTAGTACTCTGAATATATCATGCCAGTTTTTTCTGGCCTGCAAGGTCTCTGTGGACAATCTGCTGCCAATTTAATGTTTCTACCATTGTATGTTACAGACCTCTTGTCCCAACCTGCTTTCAGGATTTTATCTTTGTCTGTGACACTTGTAAGTTTTACGATTAAATGATGGGGTGTTGACCTATTTTTATTGATTTTGAGGGTCATTCTCTGTGCCTCCTGGATTTTGATGCCTGTTTAATTCCCCAAATTAGGGAAATTCTCTGCTATAATTTGCTCCAGTATACCTTCTGCCCCTGTCTCTCTTTCTACTTCTTCTGGGATCGCAATTATTCTAATATTGTTTCATCTTATGTTATCACTTATCTCTCTAATTCTCCCCGGGTGATCCAGTAGTTGTTTGTCTCTCTTTTTCTCAACTTTCTTATTCTCCATCACTTATTCTTCTGTACAACTAATTCTCTCTTCTGCCTCATTTATCCTAGCTTTTAGAAACTCCATTTATGATTGAATCTCAGTAATAGCCTTTTTGATTTTGACTTGGTTAGATTTTATTTCCTTTCTTTCTCCAGAAAGGGATACTCTAGTATCTCCTATGCTTTTTTCAAGCCCAGCTAGTATCTTTATAATTGTCATTCTGAACTTTAATTCCTACATCTTACTAATGTCCATCTTGATTAGCTCCTGGCAGTTGGTATTGCCTTTTGTTATTTATTTTTTTTTTGAGGTGAGTTTTTCCATTTTGTCATTTTGCCCAGAGAAGAAGAGATGAATGAGATAGCAAAATGCTAAAAGGTAACAATGACCCCAGAAAAATATACACTAAAGAAATCAGAAGAGACCCAAAATGAGGGGAGAATATGATTGGGCTGGTGAATAGAAGAGAGCCACACACTAGATTTGGGGTGTATGTTGGTCTGTTCGGAGAAATTGCCTCAAAAGTTTAAAGAAAGAAAAACTTATATATATATACACAAAGATAAGCACAAATATTATGAAAGGATGGAATATGAGTGTGAAGATGAAAATTAAAAAGACTTTAAAAAAGAAATTGATAAGATAAGAAGTTGGTTGAAAAAAGAAAGAAAAAATATTTTTAAAGAAGGTTAGAATGTGATCAGGCAGGAGACTAGAACAAAGCCATACAGTAGATTTAGGGTATATTTTGGTCTCTTAGCCAAAACTGTATCTCAAAATTTTAAAGAAAGAAAACTACACACACACACACACACACACACACACACACACACACTAAAGTGACATATAATGAAGGGATAGAATATGAGTGTAAAAATGAAAATTAAAAAATATTTTAAAAAAAGATTTTGTTTGAAAAAGGAAAGAAGAAAAATTTAAAAAAAATAGAAAAAGAAAAAAATAAAGAAAATTTAAAAAATTAACTTTGAACCACGAAAGAATCATAGGAAGAAAGCCATGAATTCTATGTGCTGTACTTCCATAGTGCTGGTATTTTGCCATTCTCATTGATCAATATACTTGGTCTTGACTAGATGTTCTTGATGATCTTCTCAGGCAAGGACCTGTTGCAGCTATTCTCAGATGTCTTTGCCAAAGGCTGAATTGTACTGCCCTTGCCAGGGGCCAGGCTAAGTAATCTCTTCAGGTTTGCTCTTGGTAGCTCTTGTTCCCTGAATGCTCTCTGTACAGCTTTGGAAGATGAAAAGATGAAAATCTCTCAAACTCTGACTCCGGAGGAACTGAGAGCTCAGGGCTCCTATCTTCAGTGAACCCTCAGAGAAAAGCAGTCAATCATGCCTGTCTCCCTTGTCTCTGGCTGCACTCTGTGACCACCTGGCCTCTAACTGAGTGTTTCTATCTCTGGCGCTTGGCCCAGTTTGGAGTCTCCAAACCCAGCAGATTCCTGCAGTGCACTCCTGTGCCACTCCTCCCAGAGGGGGAAGAATGGGGTTTTCCCTGGATCTGCCACTTTTGGGGTTCCTGCTCAAAGATCAGTGGCTCGATTGTGCCTCAGATCATGGTTTATGGCACTCCCATGCTGAGTGTCCACTCCTTGGCTCTGTTTTTGCAGCCAGCTTCCCTGCTCTGATACCTGGGAGCTCTGCCACACTCAGGCACCCCTGGTCTTTCTGTGACCTTGAAGGTCCTGAGATCACCCTGTCTCAGTGAGGATTCCACCCCTTGCTTAGCCACTGGAGCAATGTCGCTCAGCAGAGCAGACTTCTAAAAGTTCTGATTTTGTGCTCCACTTCTCTATCACTTGCCAGTAGCTGGCTGATCGAGGATCCCTTCCCCTGAGGTATATCTTTCCAAATATTGCCTCAGATTCACTTCCCTGCACGTCCTACCTGCCAGAATGTGGTTACTTTTCTGTTCATAGAATTGCTGCTATTCTTTTCTTCAATCTCCTGTTGTGTTTGTGGGTTTCAGGATGGTTTGATATCTAGCTGAATTCCTGGGACCAGACAAAATTTAGGTCTCCTGCTTATCTGATTCCTCCCCCCCCGACCCTGAACTCAGCAAAGATTTCTTAAATAAAGCGTAATTGTTGGGCTGGCTGAGAGACAGGGACACCCAAAATGGCGGACATCACAGACTGGGTCAAGATGGCCAATCTTCCTGCCAAAGCAGCCGTGGCCACCACGTCATCTCCAGTAAATCAAAACCCAGCCCGGAAACCGAAACTTTCCATACGGGACTTTCCATCCAGGAACTACTCACCATCATCTGGACTTTCCCCACCCCCAGCCATTCACCTAGGAACATGATGTTTCCTTTCCTAATATGGAAGAAACCCACCTGAATCCAGACCTGGAACCAACAAGGCTTAAAAATCTCTGCACTCTCCCACTGTAGGGTAATCTAGGGAGGGAAACAAAACAACAGAAACTTTGGACACAGAAACAAACTGAGGGACTTGGAGGGAGGGGGGTGGAGGGATGGGAGAGCCTGGTGGTGGGTACTGGGGACACCTAAAGCGTGGAGCACTGGGTGTGGGGAATGGGGAATGAATCTTGGAACACTGGAAAAAAAAATTTTAGTAACAATAAAAAAAAAAAAATCTCTGCACTCCCCAACCCAGGCGCAACTTTCCTGACTTTCCTCTCCTGAGTTGCAGAACCTCACCCGAGGGTGCTTGCAATAAAGCTCACTCTTTGGACCCTGTTTGCCTTTGCAGTCTCCATTCCATTCATGACAGAAAAACCTAACAATAATAACCATACATTTTTATCAAAATTAGACATCATGAAAATTAACTTTTGCTCTTTTTTTTTTTTTAAAGATTTTATTTATTTGACAGAGAGAAACACAGCGAGAGAGGGAACACAAGCAGGGGGAGTGAGAGAGGGAGAAGCAGGCCTCCTGCAGAGCAGGGAGCCCGATGTGGGACTCGATCCCGGGTCTCTGGGATCATGACCTGAGCCGAAGGCAGTCGCTTAACCAACTGAGCCACCCAGGCACCCCAACTTTTGCTCTTTGAAACACACTGTCATTATGTGAAAAAGTAAAAGCAAGCTACAGACAGGGAGAAAATATTTTCAAAACATATAACCAATGTATCTAGAGCATGTAAAAATTCCTTAGAATATAATAATAGAGCAAAGAACCCAATAGTATATGGGCAAAAATTTGGAGAGACACTTCACAAAGAAAGTTGGTATATAGGCAAATGAAAACATACCCAATATCATTAGACATGAGGAAAATACAAGTATAATCATAATAAGATGTCCACTAGAATGACTAAGAGTCAAACAATTAATTACACTAACCACTGGTGAAGATAAGGATTTTTTGGAAATGACATACATTTCTTGTGGAAATTCAAATGATATAGTAGTACAATGTTTAGTTTTATGTGTTAACTTGGCTGGGTCATAGTTCCCAGATATTTGTTAAATATTATTCTGGATGTTTCTGTGAGAGTATTTTGGATGAAATTAACATTTAAATCAGTGGATTTAAAGACTGGCCTCCATAATGTAGGTGATCTTCCATCAGTAGAAGTCTTGATTAGAACAAAAGACTGATTTCCCTTGAGCAAGAACGAGTTCTGCCAGCAGATGGTCTTTGAACTTGAACCACAACACTGGCCTTTCCCAGGGTCTATAGCCCGATGACTTTCCAAACTGAATTGCAACTTCATGTCTTCCTTGGTCTCTAACCTGATGGATTTCAGACTTGAAATGCAATATCAGCTCTTCCCTGGTGTGATAGTTAATTTTATGTGTCAATTTGACTGGGTCGTGGGATGCCCAGATATTTGGTTAAACATTATTTTGGTTGTGTCTGTAAGGGTGTTTATAGAGGAGATTAACATTTGAATTGATAGACTGAGTAAAGCCCTTACATTGGGGGTGGGTTTTAGCCAATCCATTGAAGACCTAATAGAGCAAAGAGCTGAGAAAAAGAGAATTCACTCTCTCTCCTGACTGTCTTGAGCAGGGACATCAGTCTTTTCCTGCTTTTGGACCTAGACTGGAACTTACGCCATTGAGGGGATTAATCTTGCATTGCCTGAGAAAACTGTAGCTGTCTCCCCTGAGAAAGTTGCTATGAAAGAAAATACTGATTATCCTCAGAGCTCACTCTTCCCAACCCTCTTTGCTTCTAGACCTATAACTAGACTAGTCCCAGAAAGCCCCTAGAGGGAAGGTACAACATGTGACCCATGAGGAGGTATATTATACTCCAAAAGAAATATTTGGGTTTCTAATTTATACAGATAGAAACCCATAGGACACATATGGGAGTGGATATTAAGGATGTAGGGTAATAGTGGAAGTTGGGTTCAATTATTCCCATTGGAAAATGCTCACAAAGCCAAGATTCTGCATTTGATGTTACAGCTTAAGGAGTTAGGAAGAACTCTAAGTTTGTTTGATTGATTTACTGAAACATGGATCGAAAGGTGAATGAACTGGAAATGCTAGACTTGCCTTAGTTTACTGCAGAGGAAGGGATTCAGTGGTTTAGGTACATGAGAATGTTAGAATTAACTTGCCATTTAAAACCTCTTTATCCACACTGGTAAGATCTGGAAAACATACCTTTCACCACTACTGTAGAAATAAATTTGTGAGGGGAGCCCTGACATCTGTGAAAGACTCTGATAATTCTTCTTTGTAGGCCAGACCTCACGGTGGGAACCGCAGTCACGGAGTCATCATGAATATTTCTTCCTTATTTTGTTATGAATGTGTGCATGTGTATTTGTATGTCCTCTTATCATGTAATGGTAAGATATATTGATTATATCATAATACTTAAATATTATTAAAGTCATATCATAGTGTTTAAGCTATGGGATATCAATAAGAAAAGCAAACATCACCCAAGAAATTTACATCTTATTTTGGGGATAGTGTTAGTATATTTTCAGTTGCTTGCAGGTTAGTTGTATCATGTTAGATGGAATTATGAACTGTTTTTACCTTTATTTGGACATTAATTATGATTCAAAGATATATAGTGTCAAGTTGACAAAGAGTGGATTTGTGATGAGTAATATAATGTGTAAACTTGGCTGGGGCACAGTACCTAATTATTTGATCAGACAGTATGTGGGTGTTTTTGTGAATGTGTTTCTGGATGAAATGAAAGTTTGTGAACTTTGACTAAAATGGATTGCCCTCCATAATATGAGTGGGCCTCATCCAATTAGATGAAGACCTGGTGTTATGGACTGAATGCCTGTAGCCCCCCAGAATACATATGTTGAAACTCTAGCTCCCAATGTGGTGGTATTAGGATGTGGGGCCTTTGGGAGATAATTAGGTTTAAATAATCCTGTGATGGAATTGCTGCCATTTTAAGAAGTAAAAGAGACCCCAAAACTCTGTGTCTCACACAAGTGATGATATAGCAAGAGAATGGTCATCTGTTAGGAAGAGGGTCCTTACCAGAACCCCACCATGATGGTGGTACTTTCTAGTTTCCAGAACTGTGAGAAGTGATTTTTTTAAAAAAGATTTTATTTATTTATTTGACAGAGAGAGAGATCACAAGTAGGCAGAGAGGCAGGCAGAGAGAGAGGAGGAAGCAGGCTCCCTGCCGAGCAGAGAGCCCGATTCGGGCCTGGATCCCAGGACCCTGAGATCATGACCTGAGCTGAAGGCAGAGGCTTAACCCTCTGAGCCACCAGGAGCCTGAGAAGTACATTTTTTTTAAAAGTATTTTGTTATAGCAGCCCAAGCTAAGACACTTGACTAGAACAAAACACTGACCTCCCTTGAGCAAGAATGAATTCTGCCAGAAGAATTCAGCCACAACATTGGCTCTTATTTGGCTGTTTAGTTGGCCAGTCCACCCTGAAGATTTGGGACTTGCTAGCCTCTATCATCATGTGACGCCACTCTTTATAATAAATCTCTTCATATCTACACATCCTGTTGGTTCTGTTTCTCTAAAAGAAGTCTGACCAATACATTCATTTTTGGGAAACAGTATGATGATTTCTTAAAAAATTAAACATCTACCTTTCACATGTCCTAGCCATTCCACTTACCTAAGAAAAAGAAAGCATACGTCCACACATGGATTTATACATGGGTGCTGATAGCATCTTTATTTCTAAAGGCTCCAAAATGGAAACATGTCAAAATGCTCATTTATTATTATTATATATTATTGTATTACATTAATTATTATATATTATTACCATTAATATATGCATCAAATTATTATTAATATATTATTAATTATTATGTTAATTATTAATCATATACTGCATTAATATACACAGCAAAATGACAAATGCTAAATAAATATCCTGAATGAAAGAAGTCAGTAAAAAAGAGTGTTTTATTGCATAATTTATTTAATACAGCTTTCTAGAATATGTAAGCTTATCTTTAGGGTCAGAAAGCAGTTCAGTGGTTGTTGAGAGAGGTGTGGGGACAGAAGTTCAAAACGTGCTTAAGAAAACTTTTGGAAGTGGTGAATATGTTTGTCATCTTGATTGTAGCAATGGTTTCAAATATCTGAAAAATCATCAAATTGTACCTTAAATATGTACAGCTTCTTGCATATCAATTATACCTCAGTGAAGTTGTAAATGCCCCCCCAAAACAGTAACAATAAAGCAGATACAGATCATACCTTCATGGTGCTCACTGTTTAGTGAGACACTAATCACTAATATTTATAAAGTACTTACTATGTGCCAGGCCGTGTCCGAGTCTCTATATGGCATTCCTTTTTGCACATAGGTGGTATTATTATTTCCTTTTTTAGAAGAGAAAAGTGAGGTTAGAGAGGTTGAATAACTTGCTGAAATCTCTATAACCGAAACTTTGAGTCCTTATCCATTTTCTTATAGGGCTTAGTATATGGGAGAACAAAATATGAGGAGAGAGAGCATGAATGAGCTTGGGGACAGAAGCAGAGCCTTGAATGTCAAGCTCAGGAGCCAAATTTATCTTGCAAGTGTATGCATTTGTCAAGGGTTGCTCCCCATCGGTTAGATGGACAGGGGGAGAATCAGCAACATTTATCAAAATGAAAGATAAGATAAAAGGATGGGGATAAGAAAAGGGTAGAAGGAAAGAAAGAAAAAGGAAGGAAGGAAGGAAAGGAGGGAGGGATTGAGGGAGAGAGGAAGGAAGGAAGGGAGGAAGGAAGGAGCAAGCCAAGTTATGTTCTCAAGGATTTCTAAATGATAAAATGATAATTATGTAATAAATGATAATAAATGATAAATGATAGTTTATCTAAATGATGAAATGATAATTTAAGCATAAAAATACATAATCTGGTAGGGCTTGGGAGAAGTGGGCCTAAGGCCTTAATGATGAGGCTGACTCAGGAAGGGTTGATTGTGGGTCTCATTCTTATTTACTTCTACTTAGTGCTTTGTCATCTTCAGTATCTGTGACTAGACCAGTTGAGGAAATTCACTCTAAGTATACACTGAATCAGAGATGGTTTCTATGATGTGTGATGATGGAGATAGAGTGGGAGGATGGAAAGAATGTTTAATCAATGTTCCTTGGAATTTCCCTAAAAATGATAAGTGATACCTTAGAAAGAAAATTTTGTGGAGACTGAGATCATAAGGTAATTGCCACTCAGATTACAAATACTTACCCATGGAATTACCATGGGTAATTCCAAATATGTAGGATGAAATTACTCACTTTGAGACAACACAGACAGAATACCTCAATTATAGCTCAATTATAAAAAATATGTAGATATTTGTGTACTCCCTCTCTAAATTCATATGCTGAAGCCTTAATTCTGAATGTGATGGCATTAGATGTGGAATGTTTGGGGGGGTAATTAGATCATGAGGTTGAGGCCCTTATGATGGGATTATTGCCCTTGTAAGAAGAGATACCAGAGAGTTTCCTCTCTCTCTCTCTCTCTCTCTCTCTCTCTGTCAAGTGAAGACACAGCAAAAGGGCAGTCATCTGCAAGCCAGGAATAGAGGACAGGACTGGAGGAGATTATGCTGAGTGAAATAAGCCAGTCAGAGAAAGTAAATTATCATGGTTTCACTCACTTGTGGAGCATAAGGAGTAACATGGAGGACATTAAGAGAAGGAAAGGAGATGTGAATTGGGGTAAAGCAGAGAGAGAGATGAAGCACGAGAGACTGTGGACTCTGAGAAACAAACTGAGGGTTTTGGAAGAGAGGAGGGTAAGGGGATGGGTAGGTTAGTTGTGGGTATTAAGGAGGTCACATATTGCATGGAACACTGGGTGTGGCGCATAAACAATGAATCTTGGAACACTAAAAAAATAAAATAAAATAAATTATTTAAAATAAAAGGAATAGAGCTCTCACCAAGACCTGAACCAGCTCCTTGATCTTGGACTTTAAGCCTCCAGAACTGTGAGAAGTCTGCTTAAGCTACCTGAACTGTGGTATTTTGTTATAGTAGCTCAAGCATACCAAGAGACAGGACTAATTCTGAGAGATACACATAAAGAATCATCTTCAAACATCACAGTCAAGCTGTGCAAGAGACAAAGTGACAATGAAGAGATCAATGTACTAGTTTTGACCCTCCAACTAAGAGAGTGTGTGATTTTTATTGTACCCAGCCAAAAAATGAAGGGTTGGACTTAAATGCCTTGAACCTCTTCTGGTTCTTAGGGAATCGATCAGACTTCCCTTCTTTTTGTTTTTGGCTGTTTTCTCAGTCTAAAGGCTGACAAAAAGAACAATTTCAGTTCCCTATTTCTGTGGTTCTAATCTATCTGTAAGTTTTATGCAATTACTTAACTTTAAGAATACATTTTCCTCAAGTTGAGGCTGACTGGAAGAGGCTCCTGGGGCTTTGGAGTAACAATGAGTGGTTAACATGTTAAGTGCCTCAGGGCAAGTTTAGTTGCCAGACAACTAGTTTTAAGTTCTTCAAGAACTAAAACACTAGGGCTAGTGCAGCAACACCTGTCATGTCTTCTATGATTTAGAGCTGTTTGCAGTGAGCCTGTGCCAGCAGCAGGTGTTAAGACCTTAACTGTCATCACAGGTAGGTGGGCAAGACCAATTAGGCAGTGCAAAATCATTAGTGTGTGTAATTATTCTAGTTCCCCTTTAAACACATGTCCATGGAAGGGATGGATGGACACTAAGAGGGGTCTGGCTGTCTGGGTGGGTGGATGAAGGTGGGGTTGGGGGTGTTTCATGGAATTTCACAGTCTCCTTGGCAGGCACAACCTGAGTCATTAGACTGATCTCATCCATCTTGATGTTATTTCTCTCAACAAGCAATAATCTCAGCTTTCCATGGCTTGTGGTTTCTGTAAGCTGGGAATGAATTCCCTGACTCTGAGTGAAGGTGTCCAGTTGGAAACATTAAAAAAAAAGATTTTTTTTCATAAAAATTAATAAAAGTTCATAAAGACATTTTGTCATCAGGGAGTGCCCAGTATTTGGAAGAGTCCAGTGGATAAAGGTCACTTTGGAAATCAACATGGAACCAGAGGAATGATTAGTCAGTCACTCAGGCATTCTTATAACCAACATTTATTAAGCATCTGCTGTGTACTGGGACCTATATTAGATATTTCAGAAATTGGGGGTGAGCAACTACAGTTCTTATTTTCAAAGAATTCACATATTAGCAAGAGATAAGAAAGCACAAACAGACTTAATCACATGAAACTGCAGATATTCAACGGTTTTGGTCTATTAAAAAACAGCAATTTCATAGGGCTCAATTAGATACTAATATGTCTTAAATATAACATGCTACAGTAATAGAAAGGAGCAGGTAATTAGATGTTGGATAGTTGTCAAAAAGGCTTTAGTGAGCAGTTGATATTTGACTTTGCCCTTAAAGGGAGAATAAGATTTTGAATATATTTTAAAAGGTGAAGTGAAAAGGAAGTAAATTGCATTTATGCCATAAATATTTTTTGAGCATCTACTATGTATAGAATGGAGCAAAATACTTGATATGTAATGGTCAGCCTGTAGCATTAATAGTCTCTGTCTTTCTGCACTTTACATTCCAAAGAGGTAGGCAGATCCTCAAGAATAAATTCCTAATTAACTATTTAGTTACAACCCTGAGGTGTAAGGAAGAAGTAAAGTCTGTTCTGAGCGAAAGTAATGGGGCCTGACTTGGTCTGCGGGTCCAAAATAAACTTGAACTGAATTCTCCAAGATGAGACCAGAATAAGTTATGGGTTGTGGAGAGCATTCAAAACAGAGGAATTCATGTGTGCAAAGGCCCTGCAGCAGGCCAAGGGAGCAGATTCTGTCTCTCTGAGATTCTAGTAATCTTAAGTGTGCACTTCTCTCTGATGTGATCACATTTCCAGAGTCTCTGACACTAGCTAATTACACACAAAGAGACCTGGGTTCTAAGATGTAGCCAAATCACTAATGAGGTGACTTGTGTGAAAATATTTAAGTTAGGGATCTGTGTGGAAGGAAATTTGATTAATAAAATAAAATAAAAGTGGAATGAAAATAAAAGCAAAACAAATAAAGATATTGATTTTTTTTTTCTTCTAATTCTAGAGTTTTCAACCTCCTTTTCAGATTCTTACTGATTCTCTTTAGGCCTTAAGCCCAGTAAGCCTCAGATTAAATAAGCTTAAAACTTGTTGGGAGCTTTTACCTGAAAGAGTGTTAGGGTCTCCCACTGTGGGGGACACAGGCCCATTTGGATACATGTGGATCACTTCCAGAAGGCCCAGTGCTCTGACATGGGCTTTACCAGCAGACTTCTTGTGGAGGGAGAGCCCTCAGGTTCTGGCCAGCTGAGGACAAAGCTGAGACATGCCTGGGTTGCTTGGAAAGAAGACGGGTTGCCTCCTGAAAGCCTCTGTGCATTGTTCTTGGCCTTTGTTGGCTTTCTCTTCATGTTCAGCACGAAGCATTCATGAAAGGGTCTGAAGCCATCACAGGAATAACGTAGTTACCCTTTCTGGATAATGGAAATGAGTCTTGCAAGTCCCAAGACAACTGTCCTTCACAGGAGGCTCAGGTGGTTACCTTAAGTAAGATCTTCATTTGGAACCCCTCCCCCCAAAGTCCATGACTTGATTGGTCCATCCATTTAACAAATATTTTGAGTGCAAGAGGCCAACTCTGCAATAGGCACAGAAATACAGTGTTGAACAACACACAAGTAGTTCTTGCTTCATAAGGCTCACAGTCTAGGGGGCTGCAAACAAGTAAATATGTCGTGGCAGTGTAGTCGGAGGAGTTTGCTAAGGAGAAGCAGACAGTAAGAACTTGTTGGAATAGCATTTAACTCAATCTTGGAGACCATTGGGGATGGAGTGGGTCTAAGAAGTGGCCTGAAGGATGAGTAATGGCATAGAGAGAGAGTATATTTCAAGACACTGGGGTGAAAGGCAGGGTGTGTCTGAAGAGTGTCCTGATGCGTTCTATTCCTGTTGCGGTGTTGCTGTGTGTCCTTAGGCAAGTCATATAGCCTCTCTGGGATTCAACTTTCCCATTTGGAACTTAAAAGTTTGCCTAACAGGCCTACATTCTCACACTGGCCAAACACTCAATAATAGATGAGTGATAGAGTGATATTCAAATATCTCAGTTCATATACCTCTTAGGATCATTTTTTTAAAGCTCATTCTTAATCTGTAAAATTTTTAAATATTCCACACATTTTTAAGTTTGCATTTAAGATTTATCATGATGTCACAAACTCTTTTTTAACAGTTGGGAATTTCACAAATCTCCATTTTCTCCTTGAAATTGTGTTTCTACTCCACTTACCAATGTAGTTTTATTCAAATATATTTTTTGGCCTGAAAGTCTTTTATAATCATCCTATCATATATCTGTACAGCAAAAATAAGTATATGAATTGAAAATTTGTTTTTAAAGTTTGAGTCAGTAAGTCTCAATATTTAAAAACTTCTGAATAATTATAGCTAGCAGTATTAGCACTACTACTACAGTAAAATTTGATGAAAATGGATCATTTAATGTGATAGATGTTTCTATTCCTGTATTTTTTAAAAAGTACTTAAATTATGCATTTTTAATTAAAGATATAAGTTTTGAGAAATATTGTTCCTATAAATGCATAGATAGGAATGGAAAGAGTTTTAGGTATCAGTGTTCCTTTTCTTGGAATTCCATCTGAATTGTTTGCAAAAATAATTTTGATCTATAATCAAAGTTTTTGCTGTTGTGTTGATGAAAAAAACACAGTAGAAGCTGATTGCCTTTGCAGAGGCAAAGTCCTCTTAATTTGGGGGAAGAATACCAGAAGGTTTTTATCAAGGTTAATTAGGATGTCAATTAGTTATTCATGTTCCTCTTTCCTTTTGGCTTCTTATTTACCTGGATAAGTTCTGGAAAGGATTGCAAAGAGGAAATATTATTAATTTCAATAGACCTTTACAAATACAAAATTTTTTAAATGTAGGCTATTATTTTATCATGTGCTCTGAGATATGTTTGTCAAAATTTCCTATCTGTGCCTCTTTAGCTCCTTGTGGACAATAGGCAGCACATAGCCTTGTGGCCAACCCTCCTCAGACCAATAGCTAAATCAGACTATTGCAGTCAGAAAAATTCTGACTTCACTTTTGAACTCAAAAAAGTTTCTCTGCAACAGTGTGACAATCATCTTATTTCTGAGTCCTGATTCTTATATAGGCATAAATAGCCTTTGTCTGACCTTGTCACCTAGAAGAAGTAAGATGGTTCCACCTTCAAGATTGTCTACAGACATTCCTTTATGTCTGAGTCGGAGAACTCTCCAGGAGAGATGTCTTCTAGAACTATTTCTGTGTGGTGCCTGGAAGATTTTCACACCTAGTAAGCAACACAACCTCGTAGGTTTTAGGATGAGTGAGAGGCACACAAATTTTCTAAAAACATGAAAAGGGTGGTTGGGGAAAATAATGAGTTGAGAAATGGGAATTATGAAAGGTAGGTATATTTGTAGGCAGAAAGTATACAGGTGTATTCACCTGTAACTTGAGAATCTGAAAATTAATTTTCTTAAAACTGTCAATGCCCAAATAGCCCCTGAAACCTCTTCATGCCCTGAAACTTGTTCAAAGAACACTAAAAACGACTCTTGTTTGAAATTCATCCAGCTCTCCTCCAATCTTGCAGAATGTCCCAAGGTAAAGATGCCCTGAAACCCACAGACTACATTATAATTTCTCACACAGATTCCCTTCCCAGAACATCTGAATAAGGGGTACTGGCCCTCAGTGTAAGTGGTTAGGTGAAGTTGGTAAGGGTAATTGAATAGCAGGCTGTCTCCATGACAACAAAACAAAGTGTGTATTTTATAGAATTGGTTTTGCTACAGCTGTTAGGATTTCAACCCATTCAACACTTATTTTATAGATATAGAAACTGAAGCCAGAGAGTTGGGTGATTGATATTCCCCAAATCTGACAGCTAGTAATGGCAGAGCTGGGGCTGGAAGTCAAAGCTCTCAATGCCCCAAACAAAGGCAACTCCTGGATAAATGAAGCATTTATTGGCATCATAGAGATAAAAAGGGTTAACTGACCATATTTTCCACCTTTTACCCTCTGCCCCAGTGTCTTTTAGACACTGGCATAGTTTTTTTGTTTTGTTTTGTTTTCTTTTTTTTTTTTTTTAATCTGGGAAGTTAAATGGTCATATACTTACCTGGGGTTTTCAGAGGAATCACAGGTTTGTTGTTGTTTTTTACTATGACTTTACTATGTTGTTTTTCCTACTGTTGTTTTTACTATGACAAGTTTCTCAGAATCTTTATCACCTTTCAAGTGGCTTCAGAATCCCCAGGATTTCTACTGACTTGGGCTGGACAGAAGTCTGAAGCTAAAGTGTTTCTCATTATTCTCAATTGCAGGTATTTCAAAATAAATTTCTCTTATACCTTGAGCAAAAATAGTTTCATTCCCGGGCTTTTCTCATTTCATTCAGACTTGGCTGTTTATTTGACCACTTCACACCTGGGAAATTCCAGAAGATCAGAGCAGGCCAGCCCAGAACAACTCCCAGTTAAAGACTCCAGTCAGCTGCACTTGCCTCAGAGGTGAGCCTTCTACGTTTCTGGGAAAGGCCAACATAAATACCTTGTTGGGTGGGACTAAAGAGGTGGGGAGAAGCACCTTCCCATCACCTCCTGCTTGGAGGTCATCACTGCCTGACTCCCCTGTCTGAAATGATCCTGAGATCATTAGCAGAATGACAAATCTAAAATGGTCTCTGTGAAGGGTACCAATGAATCAAGTTTCTATAGCTAGAGAAAAGCAGAGAAATGAATTACTGGTGAATTTAAGAAGAATACGGGGTTCACCAGTGTAATCAGAAACCATTTAGTCATCCAAATTAGCAATCCTATTTCCTGAATCCATGGGGCTAATTACTTCTTTTCATTTATAAATTCCAATAATAAACCTTTTAAAAATAAATTCAAGTAGCTTTGCAAAAAGAAAATAAGAATCCAGATGGTATGAGACAATTATCTAGAGTCTAAATATATTAGTATAAGTGGGATTTTAGGACTCATGTATGAAACGGAGATAGTGTGCATACCACATGGGACCGCGGTGTAGAGGAAATGTACTGAATGTGAGACACTTACCAGAGCCATGTATACTCACTGTTATTTCCTTGACTTCACGCTGTCATCTCATAGATGAAGGTGATTCAAAAAGCTGCCAGTGAGTAGACTCATGTCCTTTGGACTGACACACAGAATAGAATCCTTTCTACTTCTCATGCTTCCAATGCCCAGGCAGCCTAAACCACCACATTTTGGCTCAACCTCTTTAAACTCTAGCAGATGCTGAGGGAGATAAAATTTTCTCAAAGATTTCTGGCACGTGTCTGTCAATAAAAACTACTTGGAGTTGCTGAATGAGTCCTATGGAAGCTTTGGTTTCCACCAGAGCATCTTTCTCTTTGTATTGGTCAGCAAACTGCGTTCACACTATCATGAGGCCTGATTAGAGAGGTATTGGCTTAGGGGCATAGGACATACTTGAAACACATACCAGGATCTTTCTGGAAAAAGAATTGGGAAGAAGGTGGTAAAGATAGGTGATGCTTTTTAAAAAGGAAGCTATGGAGCCTTCTTTCTTATACTCCAAATTTCCAGAAATCTTGCTTACAGTGATATTTATTTTGGCCTTTCTCAGTTTTCTCTTTCACTGTTTTATATCAGAATTAAGATGATCCGACTTAGAGGAGAATATTAACTGGCAAAGCGTGGAGATGACTAGTGAGGTCTTTCCTTCTGTAATTTCTACCAGGTACTGAGTAACTGACAGAAGCAGGGGTTAACCAGTCAATTCATGCGATATTACAACTTTGCACAATAACACACAGATCCTATAACTTTTCTTTACCTTAAAACAAAGCCATTAAATACAGTTGTTAAATAAATGCATTTTTTCTAAGTATCATTAGAATACCTTATTACTAATATATTATTTCAAATTCACTCCCTTAAAATTGGTGTATTTGTCTCCCTCCTATTAATTGGATTTGGCTATCTTCATAACATTAGATCCTGTTTACACTAGCTTATATTTAGCTGTGATTCACAAAATTCCTTTATTCCTTTATGTTAGATCTTTTTTCTTTCTTCATTTTCCCCAGTCTTGTTCTATACTTAAAGAACATACGTTCTAGGGGGCTGGAAAGGAAGGCTGAAAGTGCTTATTCAGCCATAATTATCCAATCATGGGTACTTATTCTTCAGGACACAGCATCCCCCCATTGATATGGATATTTATATTCTTTATCTATATCTATGTATATGAAAGCTGTAATATGTCCAGTGGATACATTGTGAGCCTACTTGATTTTGCATTCTGCTTTTTATTTTCTAAGGGCCAGCTGAGGCTTCCCTGCCTCTCTTGAGATTGGGCAAAATTAGCAGGAACTTCCCAATTCTATTGTCTATGGATTTCCAAAGTTCTCCCCAATCTGGGGAGGGAGCAGAGTGGAGTTTGTATCCTTAAGATCCTTTCAGTTTTCTGGGTGACACCTTTCCTGTTTGTAATTTCGTCTTCATTTATAGCCTATAAAACTCATCCTGTGATCAAATGAAACCCCCACTTATAAAAAATAAAATTAAGCAAGGAAGACATTTCTGAACATTTTGAAGGGTAAAGAAAGGCTACTAAATTGGTGTATTGTATAGAAACACAACCCAAGCAAAAGAGTGGGGCTCACCATTCTTAAAATATACTTTAGCCATTTCATTGGCTTTCATCCTAGCACAAAACTTTTGCCATCTTCTTATTTCCTAGCTTTCTTTTCCATTTGAGAACAAAAACTACAAATTCTTCTCATTTCACATGGAACATCTTTCATCTTTCTCTGGTATGTTAGCACTTAACCCAAGGAAACTTAGAAAAATTTTGTTCCTCTCAGGGTGTCTGGCTGTCTCCATGCAACTCTTGGTCTTGGGGTTGTGAGTTTGTGTCCTGAGCTGGGGGTAGAGATTACCTAAACAAACAAACAAACTTTTCAAAAAGTAAGTTTTTATCCTCTGAAAGACAATTCTCTACTCAAGGAGAGTTCTGGTACTACTCCTGTGAAGGTAGCTTTGTTTATAACTAATAATATTCTTTATACTCATGTCTTGTTTTATATTTATTTCATGTAGGACCCACATATTGGCTATTTTATATAAAACCTTGTATTTTGTATAAAAGCTATAGACAGTATGTATACACTATAGCAGAAGTGATTTGTATTTCAATTTCACTGGTATTCATGGATGTTCCTCTGATTATACGGCAGGCTTTTAAAAAAGATTTTATTTATTTATTTTATATAGAGAGAACAGGACCCTGGGATGAAGGCAGATACTTAACCAACTGAGACACCCAGGAGACCCTGGGCAGTATTTTTGAAGAACTACCTATCTTCTCTTTCTGAACCACCGTGAGGTGGGCACCTGGGCAGGGGGGCAAGCTGGAAAATGACAAGATTCAGTCTCTTTGAACTAGAAATGAGGATTTTCCTCAAGTGATTAAGAACAGAAAGAGCCAAATGGTAAGTCTGAGGTAATAGTTCTCACAGAGCCCCCAGGGCCACACTGGGGAAACCCAGATTAGCTGGTAAATCCGAAGATTGGAAATAAATCTCAAAAGTGTGTGTGTGTGTGTGTGTGTGTGTGTGTGTGTGTGTGTGTGTGTGTGTTGGGGGAGAATTTGGGAGACAAAGCCAAGAATTAGGGGCCAGGCAGAGCTAGAATGGAATTAAAGGATGCTGAAGCATCAACAATTTGCCTTTTCAGAACATTGGTCCATCCCTCCTAGGGACATACAGATATTCTCTTGGACACTCTTTTGTTCATAGGAAGCTACTGTTTCTTTGCAGTTTATTGTTATCAGGACCCATGGAATCCTGTTGTCTTAGCAATAGTCACACCTTTGTGACCATTGTCACTGTAGGCGATATTAACTGGTTGGATTCTTCCCAGGGATTTTCCTAGGGAGCAAGTTGTATTTTGAATCTCATGGGAAGAAAAGGTACTCTGACTTGAAGATTAACTGAAAAGGCAGTTTATATCAATAAGTATGTTTTGTTATGTAGGATAATTCCCCACTATAGAATTTGTAAATCATAGAACTCATGTATTAGCTTCTACCTGAGTAGAAGACTCTCTTGATCTTGTATTTTAACTGAGAAATTATTATATGATCTTTTTACAAATTATTTTTATCTTTTCTGACCATAAAGGTGATATATACTTATATACATACAAGAATACAAACATAGATAATTTAAAGGATGAAAGGATGAAAGTTTTAAAACTGAGTGATGTATCTTAGACATCTTCACATCAATGCATGTGAAGATCTACAACAGATCTACATCATTTGATTAGTGGTTGAACAGTATTCCCTTATGTCAATACTGTATTTTTATATCTCATTCATTCCCATTGACATAATTAGACATAATATTGCATTAAATATATTCTAACCTATTCATTTATGAAGTGTTCTAGAGAGAAAATGTCATTTTGGGGTTGACACGTATGCATCTTTAAATTTTATTTTATTATTTTATTTTTAGTTAATTTTTTCAGCATATGCTACAAAATAACTGGCAAAAATGTTGCACCAGTTCACACTTTCACTGAATTCCTATTTATTCACTTGTTCACCAGCACTGACTGCTATTCAACCTTGTAATCCTTTGCCAGTATGATAGACAAAATGTGGAAATTTGAAAATTTCTATTTATTATTATGAAAATAAATATCTTTCTGTATGTTTGTGCTTTTCTTGTCTGAGTTCCCTGTTTATACACTTTGCTTATATTTTTGTTGGGTTTTCTATCCTTATGTATTTTTAAAGATTTTATTGTTTTTATTTATTATCTATCTATCTATCATCTATCTATCTATCTATCATCTATCTATCTATCTATCTAACTATCTATTTACAAGAGCTTGCACCTGCATGGGAACATGAGTAGGGGGAGAGGCAGAATGGAAGGGAGAGAATCCCAAACAGATTCCACACTGAACATGGAGCCTGACATGGGGCTGGACTTCATGACCCCAAGATCATGACCTGAGCTCAAACCAAGGGTTTGACTCAACCATCTGAGTCACCCAGCTGCCACTCATATGTATTTTTAAGAATTCTTTTATTATTGTGGAATATCTACCCATTCATTCATTTAATGAATATGGAGATTCTATTATATTCCACATACTGTAGTAATTTCTAGGGTATATAGTACTGAATAAAATACTCATGGTTCTTGACTGTATGAAATAACAGTGTAGAAAGAGGCAGAAATTAAATAAGTAAACAAATGTATCTGATTATAAAGTGCTTTATGCATTTATTCAATAAATTGTTGAATGTCTGTCATGGGGAAAAAAGGGGAGAAACAAGGGAGAATAAGGGGGAACAAGAAATAGAGTTCTTGCTATTAAGTAATTCATGGTAAAATTGTCATTAATTCTGCATGCTGATATAAGATTTACCACTGGAAGATCTGATCAGGAGGCTTCTCTGATGAAATTATATTTGGTCTGAGAAATGAAGAATGAGAAGGGGAGAGGCATCATGTGCCAAGGTCCCATGCCAAGAAGGAGCACAGAATATTTAAAGAGTGGAAGGAAGGCCAGAAGAATTGAGCACAGTAGTTAAAGGAGAGAGTAGCCTGGGATAAGATTAAGTGTGAATTGGGGCATAATCATGCAGACATTAGGGGTCATGATAAAATTTTAAGCAGATGAGTGATATAATCTGATTTATAATTAAAAGGGAAAATACCTGTTTTTCTTTTCCACAATACTCTTCAGTACATTAACATCACATTGGGGTACAAAGGTCCCACACCAACCAATTCTCCAACTCTCCAGATACTAACTGGGTATCTTACAATTTAACTCAATGTGATACTAACCAGGTTTTCACTCCCCCAACCCCAGCCTAAAGGCTTGTCCCACAAGACATCCCCTATTTCAGATGCCAATAAAAAGTAGTAGGTCCCCAGGTTACCCTCACTTCTATTTGATTTGGCTACAAATTGGGAGTTCCCAAAACGCTCCCCTTAATTTGCTGAGAAATTTCACAGAACTCAGGGAACATCTATGTTTCTTAGTTTTTAAAATAAAGAATATGATAAAGAATACAGATGAAGAAGTGAGGGGATGGGATGAGGAATGGGGAAGGGGCAAGGAGTGTCCTCGGCATCTCTGGGCATGCCAACCTCCTAGCATCTCCATGTGTTCACCAACACAAAAACTTTCTGAACATGTATTTGAGAGATTTTTATGGAAGCATCACCAGTAGGCATGATTATTACCTCAAACATGATCTCTCCCTTACCTAGAGGATGGAGTATGAGGTTGAAAATTCCAAACTTGTTCTTTTTTTTAGATTTTATTTATTTATTTTACAGGGAGAAACACAGCTAGAGTGGGAACACAAGCAACGGGAGTGAGAGAGGGAAAATCGGGCTTCCCACTGAGCAGGAGCCCAATACAGGGCTCAATCCCAGGACTCCGGTATCATGATCTGAGCCGAATGCACACACTTAGTGACTGAGCCACCCAGGCACCCTTGAAAATTCCAAACTTCTAGTCAGGTTTGGACTTGCTGGTAATAAACCTCTATCCAGGAGACCACCAAGAATTGTCTCATTAGAAAAAAAAATTCAAGGGATTTAGGAGCTCTGTGTAATATTCCTCTGTCACTCAGGAAACTACAAGTGTTTAGGAGCTCTGTGTCAGGAATCAGGGTCAAAAAAAACAAATATTAGAACAAAAGAAGCTCTTAGCATCCCTAAAACTTGGAATTACAAGGATTTTAGAAGCTCTCTATCAGCAGATATATATTTTATTATTTTACAATAATCTCTACAATCTTGCCTTTGTAAAGAGAATTGATTATAGGAAAGCAAGACTGCATATAAGGAAACCAACTAGGAGGCTTTTGAAATAGTCCAGCTGAGTAATAATTATGGCTTTAACTAGAAAATTGGCATGGAAATGGAGAAAAGTCAAAATATCTAAGATGTTTTTTGGAAGTAGAACTATTAAAAATTGGTGATATTGTATATATGAAAGAGAATGAAAGGTCAAAGGTAACTCTCAGACTTCTGACTTGAGCAACTGGATGGAGATTAGTGTCTTTCATTAAGATGAGATGATATGGAATCAAGAGTTCAGTTTTGGACATGTTATATTTGTGATAACTGTAAGAAATAATGGAATGTCAAGTGCACAGCTTGGGTCCTGGAGTGCAGGAAACTCTAGGCTGTAGATATAAACTTTGATATCATAACTATATAGAGGTGTGTGAAGCCTCAGGGATGGATGCCATCATCTAGGAAAAGGATGTGAATAGAGAAGAGAAGAAATCCCAAGTCAGAGTCTTTGGAATGTCACTTTTTTTCCTTTTTTTTTTTTAAATAATAATTTGTTTTATTTTTTCTGTTTTCCAAGATTCATTGTTTATGCATCATACCCAGTGTTCCATGCAATATGTGCTCTCCTTAATACCCACCATCAGGCTCACCCATCCCCCACCCCTCCCTTCCAAAACCCTCAGTTTGTTTCTCAGAGTCCAAAGTTTCTCATGCTTCATCTTCTGCTCTGATTAACCCCAATTCACATTTCCTTTCCTTCTACTGTCCTCCAAGTTACTTCTTATGCTCCACAAGTAAGTGAAATTGTATGACATTTGATGTTCTCTGCTTGGCTTATTTCACTCAGCACAATCTCCTCCAGTCCCATCCATGTTCCTATAAAAGTTGAGTATTCATCCTTTCTGATGGAGGCATAATATTCCATTGTATATATGGACCATATCTTCTTTATCCTTTCATCTGTTGAAGGGCACCTTGGCTCTTTCCACAGTTTGGCCATTGTGGGCATTGCTGCTCTGAACATTGGAGTACATATGGCCCTTCTTTTCAATATGTCTGTGTCTTTGGTGTAAATACCCAATAGTGCAATTGCAGGGTCATAGGGCAGCTCTATTTTTAATTTTTTAATGAATCTCCACACCATTTTCCAAAGCGGCTGCACCAACTTGCATTCCCAACAACAGTGTAAGAGGGTTCCCCTTTTTCAATAGCCTCTCCAACACTTGTTGTTTCCTGTCCTGTTAATTTTGGCCGTTCTAAGTCAATGTGGGTTTTTAAAAATTTTTATTTTATTTTCTCAGTGTTCCAAGATTCCTTGTTTATGCTCCACACCCAGTGCTCCATGCAATATGTGCCCTCAGTACCCACCACCAGGCTCTCCCATCCCCCAACCCCTTCCCTCCAAGATCCTCAGTTTGTTTCTGAGTCCAGATTTTTTCATGTTTTGTTTCTCTCCCCGAATTATCCTACTTCCCATTTCCTTTCCTTCTCCAACTGTCCTCTATATTACCCCTTATGCACCGCAAGTAAGTGAAATCATGTGATACTTGACTTTCTCTACTTGGTTTATTTCACTCAGCATAATCTCTTCCAATCCAGTCCATGTTGCTACAAAAGTTGTATATTCATCCTTTCTAAAGGAGGTGTAGTATTTGATTTGAATTTCCCTGATAGCTAATGATGACGAACATTTTTTTCATGTGTCTGTTAGCCATTTGTATGTCTTCTATAGAGAAGTGTCTGTTCATATCTTCTGCCCATTTTTTGATGTGATCATCTGTTTTTTGGGGTGTTGAATTTGAGGAGTTCTTTATAGATCTGGGATATCAGCCCTTTGTCTGTAGTGTCATTTACGAATATCTTCTCCCATTCTGTGGGTTGCCTCTTTGTTTTCTTGACTGTTTCCTTTGCTGTGCAGAAGATTTTTATTTTGATGAAGTCCCAGAAGTTCATTTTTGCTTTTGTTTCCTTTGCCTTTGGAGATATGTCTTGAAAGAAGTTGCTGTGGCCAATGTCAAAGAGGTTACTGCCTATGTTCTTGTCTAGGATTTTGATAGATTCCTGCCTCACCTTGAGGTCTTTCACTTATTTCAATTTATCTTTTTGTATGGTGTAAGACAATGGTCAAGTTTCATTCTTCTATACATAGCTGTCCAGTTTTCCTATCACCACTTATTGAAGAGACTGTCTTTTTTTTTCACTGAATATTTTTTCCTGCTTTGTCAAAGATTATTTGACCCTAGAGTTGAGGGTTCATATCTGGACTCTCTACTCTGTTCCATTGGTCTATGTGTCTGTTTTTGTGTGAGTACCATACTGTCTTGGTGATCACAGATTTATAATAAAGCTTGAAATCAGGTAACGTGATGCCCCCAGCTTTGTTTTTCTTTTTCAACATTTGCTTAGCAATTTGGAGTCTTTTCTGGTTCCATATAAATTTTAGGATTGTTTGTTCAAGCACTTTGAAAAATGTTGGTGGAATTTTGATCAGGATGGCATTGAAAGTATAGATTCCTCTGGGCAGTATAGACATTTTAACAATATCCATTCTTCTGATCCATGAGCATGCAATGCTTTTCCATCTTTTTGTGTCTTCTTCAATTTCTGTTATGAGTGTTCTGTAGTGCCTCGGGTTTAGATCCTTTACCACTTTGGCTAGGTTTATTCCAAGGTATCTTACGGTTTTTGCCCCTATAGTAAATGGAATTGATTCTCTAATTTCCCTTTCTATATTTTTGTTGTTAGTGTATAAGAATGCAACTGATTTCTGTGCATTGATTTTGTATCCTGCCACATTATATGAGTTCTAGTAGTTTCAGGGTGGAGTGTTTTGGATTTTCCATATAAAGTATCATTTCATCTGTGAAGAGAGAGAGTTGGACTTCTTCTTTGCCAATTTAAATACCCTTTATTTCTTTGTCTGATTGCTGTTGCTAGGACTTTTAACACTATGTTGAACAATAGTGGTAAGAGTGGGCATCGTTGCCTTGTTCCTGATCTCAGAGGGAACGCTGTCAGTTTTTCCCCATTGAGAATGATATTCGTTGTGGGTTTTTTGTAGATAGATTTTATGAGGTTGAGAAATGTTCCATTTAGCCCTATACTTTGAAGAGTTTTAATCAGGAATGGATGCTGTATTTTGTCAAATGCTTTTTTTAAATCAATTGAGAGGACCATGTGGTTCTTCTCTGTTCTTTTGTTGATTTGTTCTATCACATTGATTGATTTGCAAATGTTAAGCCACACTTGCATCCCAGGGATAAATCCCACCTGGTCATTGTGTGTAATCATTTTAATGTACTGTTGGATCCTATTAGCTAGGATCTTGTTAGGAGTCTTGGCATTCATATTCACAGGTATATTGGTCAGAAATTCTCCTTTTGGTTGGGGTCTGGTTTGGGGATTAAAGTAATACTGGCTTCATAGAAAGAGTCTGGAAGTTTTCCTTCTGTTTCTATTTTTTGAAACAGCTTCAAGAGAATAGGTATTGTTTCTTCTTTGAATGTTTGGTAGAATTATGGAGGTCCTGGGCTCTTGTTTTTTGGGGGGAGGTTTTTGATTACTGCTTCAATCTTGTTACTAGAT
Source organism: Spilogale gracilis (assembly GCA_004023965.1). Taxonomy (NCBI): domain Eukaryota; kingdom Metazoa; phylum Chordata; class Mammalia; order Carnivora; family Mephitidae; genus Spilogale; species Spilogale gracilis. The sequence goes on from PITA01018695.1 coordinate 37,078, forward strand.
ATAGGTCTATTCAGATTGGCAGTTTCTTCCTGTTTCAGTCTTGGAAGTTTATAGGTTTCCAGGAATGCATCCACATCTTCTAGGTTGTTAATTTATTAGCATATAACTGTTGATAGTAATTTCTGATGATTGTTTCTATTTCCTTGGTATTAGTCATGATCTCTCCCCTTTCATTCATAATTTTATTAATTTGGGTCCTCTCCCTTTTATTTTGAATTATTTGGGCCAATGGTTTATCTATCTTATCAATGCTTTCAAAGAACCAGCTTCTAGCTTTGTTGATGTGTTCTACTGTATCTCTAGTTTCTAATTCATTGATCTCTGCTCTAATCGAATTATTTCCCATCTTGTGTGTGGGGTTGGCTTAATTTGCTATTGATTTTCCAGTTCTTTAAGGTGTAAAGAGAGTTGGTGTATTCAAGATTTTTCAATTTTTTAAAGTGAGGCTTGGATGGTTATGTATTTCTACCTTAGAACTGCCTTTGCCATATCACGTAGGTTTTGTATCAGTGTATCTTCATTCTCATTGGTTTCCGTGAAGTGTTTAAGTTCTTTGATTTCCTGGTTGATCCAAACATTCTTGAGCAGGGTACTTTAGCTTCCAAGTGTTTGAATTCCTTCTGAACATTTTCTTGTGGTTGAGTTTTAGTTTCAAGGCATTGTGGTCAGAGAATATGCAGGGAATAATCCCAATCCTTTGGTATCAGTTGAGCCCTGATTTGTGACCTAGTATATGGTCTATTCTGGAGAAAGGTCCATGTGTGCTCAAGAAGAATGAGTATTCTGTTTTAGGATGGAATGTTCTGAATATATCTCTGAGGTCCATCTGGTCCAATGTATCATTGAAAGCTCTTGTTTCTTTGTTGATTTTCTGTTTAGATGATCTGTCTATTGCTGAGAGTGATATGTTAAGATCTCCTACAATTAATATATTCTTATCAATATGACTCTATTTTGCTTAACAGTTGGCTTATGTAGTTGGCTGCTCCCATATTGGGGGGCACAAATATTTATAATTATTAGGTCTTCTTGGTGGATAGACCCTTTAAGAATGATGTAGTGTGAGGAGACGACTCTGCAGACTTTTGTGTGACCTGCAGAGCTGTGGGATCTCAGTCCCTCCTGAGTAAGGGTGCAAAATAGACTCCCTGGGCAGAGACAAGGTTGCATGAACTGAAATCAGTACCAGTTTCTCTGGCGCGCGAGCTAAACGACAAGTGGGGACTTCGGGCGCCAATCTGACCAGTGACTGGGGGGGCGCGAGTTGCGACAAGCGGCCAAAGGGGGAAGATACAGGGAGAGGCTCCCTGGGCAGAGACAAGGTCGCATGACCCAAAACCAGTCCCGGTTTCATGGGCATGGGAATGTAACGACAAGCCGGGTCTTTGGGCGCCAATCTGACCAGTGACTGTGGGGCCACCAGTTTTGACAAGCAGCCAAGGGGAAGATATAGGGAGAGGCTGTGAGCCCCACAACATTCAGAAGGCTGCTGAGGCCTCTTTCTGGGAAGGAGGTCTGGGCGCAGACATCTTAGTCCTGCTTGACTTCCTGAAAAGCTTCAAAAAGCTGCAAAAGAACAAATCCTCCATAGAACAAAAGCCTGAAAACCTGGTTGCCATGGAGCCCAGCCCCTAGAAAGGGGGCAGGGACTCACCCAGGCAGAAGGGACCAAAAAACACCGCTTTAGGCCCCTCCCCCAGAAAGCAAGAAAGAAGAACAAGAGGAAAACACCAAAACTGTAAAAAAACAAAACAAAACAAAACAAAAAAAACCAAAAACCAAAAAACAAAACCCAACATCGAGGGAAAGGCAATATATTAAGCTCCTGGTACTATCCCAAAAGCTGTACACGTTATAAATACAGCTTTTTACTTTATTTTCTTTTTAACTTTTTTCTATTTTAATTTTTAAAGTTTTCACTTTATTTTAAATTCATTCTCATGGTTTTTGCTCTTTTATTTTTGAACCCACTTCTTATTACATGATATTTAATACAACACTCCATAATAACTTTTTACCTTGAACTTTTTTCAAACACATACCTGTGTTTTGTTGTTGTAGTTGTTGTTGCTCCTTTCATTTGTTTGTTTGTTTTTTCTGTTTCTTTTACTTCTCTTCTCTCTTCTTTCCTTTCTTCTTTTTTCTTTTAAATATACATTTAGTTATAAGCTTCAAGGTAATCCTTCATTCCTATTCAATATTACTCCTATATACAAACAAGTTTTAATCTCCCTATATCTTTAGATAGTAGACTCCACTAACAACCATAACAAGACACACCCAGGAGGATCGGAAATACTTTCCTTGCCCACAAGGAGGGTTTGCACTCACCTTCCTGCCCTATTCTGTCAGTGTTTCTGTGTAATTGTTTTTGTCTTTTTTTTTTTTTTTTTTTAAAGATTTTATTTATTTGACAGAGAGAAACACAGCCAGAGAGGGAACACAAGCAGGGGGAATGAGAGAGGGAGAAGCAGGTCTCCTGCTGAGCAGGGAGCCCGATGTGGGACTCGATCCTGGGTCTCCGGGATCATGACCTGAGCCGAAGGCAGTCGCTTAACCAACTGAGCCACCCAGG
>PITA01018696.1:0-39594 GCA_004023965.1 Spilogale gracilis
CCCCCCCGGCCTTGGCTCCTCTCAGCCATCCCTTGGAAAGGAGAGAGACTGGTGGGGTTGGGGGGCTGTTGCCCAGCAGCCCCTGATGAATCCCTCACCTGCCGTCCTCCATTCCAGCGATGCCAGAGAGAGTTCTCAGAGAGTCACAGACCTTTTCAAGTATGGAGACAGCGGCCATGGAGTGGAAGACTCGAAGGCTGACCAGGCTGCCAATGAATGGGGCCGGAGTGGCAAAGAACCTAACCACTTCCGACCCCCAGCCTGCCTGACAAGTACTGAGCTTCCCCTCGGTTCTGCCCTGGGGAGATAGGCTGTGAGCCCCGTGAAGGCAGCGAGTTAGAGTTCCTGAATTCTATATTCTTCCTACTCAATACTCTACAAAGAGCACATAAAAATGTTTAATAAATGCTTTTGAAAATCCATTTGTCATTGTCATCTGGAAACAGCAAATGACAATCTTCCTGGGTACTTTTAATGCCAGGGACATGATCAACTTAATTTATCTTTTTTTTTTCAAAGGTGATAAGGCACTAATGAGGAATAATACTAATTTGGTGTAAAAGTATAAGTCCATGATAGGGACCATACTATAGAGACTATATACAGATCATAAATGTTAGTCCCTGGCCCAGCAAGAGCTCTAAACTCTAGGTCTCAATAGGAGAGTGCTGCAGCCCCAGCTTTTGGTTGACACCATGATCGCAGGGCATTCGGTGGGTAGACCTGATGTACACACAGCTTACAATTTATGAGACAGCGCTGCAAACAAAGGGTCATCCTGAATCTTGCTCAACTTCTGCAGTGTCCTATCAGACATGTATTTACGCAGAATCAGATTTACTGTGAAACTGAATGAAGTTTAAGCTTCAAGGACTCTGCACTTACCTGGGACCATTCCAAGATCCTCAGAGAGGCCCTGGGAAAGGATTCACATGGTCAATTATCTTTGTAAAATCTGCAGATGTCAAATATTTTATCTAAGGCAGTCAATGCCTCTGTTCATGCCAATTCTGCCATCACTTTTCTGCTTGTGTCGAGTGGCATTGGGGTGGGCACAGGTATTTTGGGGATCTAAGGAGAAGTTGAATTAGGGTTATAATGGGTTTGCAGGTAGTGGGACATATTTGTGTGGTTTCCAGTCACTTCCAAGTATAATTAAGTTATTGATCGCTCTCCGGAGTAGAAATGGCCTCTAGGTGTGTATTTTCCCACAATTTACTGTGGTTCCCCCTGGTGCAGAGCGAGGGGTAAATGGCAAAATGAACATGTCTTGTTCAGGCCAGCACAGAGTGTGTGGGTAGTTGTGAAGAAACAACTTTGAAAACCAGGCATGAGTCAATGGAGAATTAGAAGATCATGTGTGGAAGATTTTTATTTTGATGGAATCAAAATGGAAATTTTCCCCCAGAGAGAGGTTTTCCAAATCTGACAGTGGTCAAATTTTATAGAATATTACCAATAAAAAGTTGTGAAACTAAAAGAAACTTTCCTAAACCACCAATAATTAAAAAAAATCCGACAGCCATGCTAAAGACAGAATTATCTTTTTATTTTTCATTATGGAAAATGATCTTACAAGGTCATTATTAAAAAATGAAGATCAGGGGCGCCTGGGTGGCTCAGTTGGTTGGGCCGCTGCCTTCGGCTCAGGTCATGATCCCGGCGACCCGGGATCGAGTCCCGCATCGGGCTCCCTGCTCGGCGGGAAGCCTGCTTCTCCCTCTCTCGCTCCCCCTGCTTGTGTTCCCTCTCTGGCTGTGTTTCTCTCTGTCGAATAAATAAAATCTTTAAAAAAAAAAAAAAAAAAGAAGATCAAAAAAAATAAAAAATAAAAAATAAAAAAAAATAAATAAAAAATGAAGATCAAAGTGAACTCAGAAAATATTTTATTAAAGAATTAAAATTATATTAAAATATTATATTAAAACAGACGATTTTTAGGGCAGTGAAATACTACGCATGATGCAGTAATAGTAGATATATATCATATGTTTTGCCCAAATCCATAGAATATACGAGAGAGAGAACCCTAACGAATACTCTGGGTGATAATGATGTGCCAATGGAGGTTCATCAATTGTATCAAATATTCCACTCTAGTGGGGAATGCTAATAAATCGGGGAGGCTATGCATGAGGGCAGGTATAAGTATATGGAAAATTTCTGTATCTTCTGCTCAATATGGCTGTGAACCTAGAATTGCTCTAAAAATAAATTCTATTAAAAGAAAGAAAAAGGGGTGCCTGGGTGGCTCAGTCATTGGGCGTCTGCCTTTGGCTTAGGTCATGATTCTGGAGTCCCGGGATTGAGCCTCACATCGGAAGCCTGCTTCTCCCTGTCTCACTCATCCTGCTTGTGTTCCCTCTCTAGCTGTGTTTCTCTCTGTCAAATAAACAAAATCTTAAAAAAAAAAAAGAAAAGAAAAGAAAGAAAAAGGATTGTTGAAGTGTGTCAGGCTGTTTGTTAATAAAAATACTTATATACTTTTCTGTATTTTGTGATGTTTCACATACTTGTTGGCTATTTAAAATTTATAATTTTTCCCCATTCTAAATGAGTATTTCCTATTGTAGCTAATTTAATTTTTGTAATTTCATGTTGTTTTTCCTAAAGAGGGCTCCCCAAATTTCATAATTTGGGCCTTATAAAACCTGGGTCTGCCCCTTCACATACAGTGAAAAAAATATTCGTAATTATTTGAGCCTGGAACCCAAGTGTATTTTACATATTAACAGAGTATTTTTTTGTCCAGTTTTAATATAACTTAAAATTTTCTGGAAATGCAATTGCTCTGTAAATTGGAACTTTGTTTTGGTAGAAATTTTACCATCCTCTGTTTATGATTTTGAGAAGCACAGCCCCTGATGGGCTCACACCTCTATTACTCTGCATTGCAACTGTTAGGTTCACAGTGATCTGATGTATATGTGCTAACATTGGAGACCTCTGTTATGTCTTCTACTACTTAAAATATTAAAATACATATAATTTTATTTTAAATTAATTCTATTTCTTCTTTCTGTTAGGGAACTATATTAATATTTTTGAAATTAATGTTAAGGTAGGTAATATCATCTATAAATATCTTTCATCAAAGTAAGGTAGGTGTGGTAAAATATTTGTTGTTGGGTAGGGGGGAGCACTGGGTCTGAGGCTGAGTACCATGGAACCAAATAGAAGGAAATTAAAATACAGGGAATTGTCCTACTGACGTTATTGACGTTCTTCCTGGTGACTTATGTCTTTCCGATGATTTCAAACACACCTGGGATAAGAATGAGCACCTACGGATGTCTTTAAAGATGCCAAAAGTGTCCAGAGATCAGGAGTCCGACAGCTTTGAGATTCACGGCTGCATCAGAGACACTGTCCCCGATTCCCTGTCCCTTCCAATCAGGCGAAGAGCCACTGAAAGATGGAATATCTGGTCCAGGGAGAGTAACAAATAATTAAGAATATAGCCGTGCTTGGGTCCTAGGTAGGGTGGGATAGGGGGAGATCGAGTCATCTGGGATCCCAAGCCTGTGGGAGCACAGAGTGGGCATTCAGGTCGGCAGGGCTTCGGGCAGGAGGGGGCGCTGTGGCGGGAGACGTGCCGGGAGCGCCGGCCCCTCTGGCGCCAGAAGACTTATCGCCTCCTTTGGCGGCTTCCGGCGCGGCTTCTATGAGCCAGTGGCGGCGAAGTCATGGACCGCAACCCTTCGCCGCCTCTACCGAGTCGGGACCAGGACGAGGAGGAGAGGGCCGGGGGAGACTGCATAGGAAGTACAGTCTACAGCAAGCACTGGCTCTTCGGCGTCCTCAGCGGGCTCATCCAGGTGGGGAAAGTCGCGCCTCGCGTGGGCTCCCCGACATTGCCCCAGCCCCCCGGTCACGCCTCTGGCAGTCCCCTTCACCGCCCCCTTGACCACCCTTCTCGAGGCATAGCCCTTAGCGTCCTGGCCGCCTCCACGGAACCCAAAACAGCGGGGGCCCACTTCCTGGTACCCCTCAATACAAAGGGAGATATAGTGGCGGGATGCTGGAATGCTTACGGTTAAAATATTTTACTTTTGCATATTCTTCGAAAATGTCTGATCACGGAAATACATTGTTGGGCTTTTTGCTCCCCATTCCCACTGTCGTTTCTGTAGCTCAGGGCCGCCTAATATATTTCGTGGGCTTTTGCTGTAGTAGAATAAATGGTGATTTGGGGGTCCTGCAACTCTGATACCGAAAGCATGGCTTCATCACATGCTTTGGGCAAGTCACCTAACCGCACAGAGCCTGGATTTCTTAATTTCTATAAACTGCGACGAAAATATCTGTTACTGTATATGGGGTTATTGTGTAGGTTAGGTAAGATTATAATGGGCATAGCGTGCTTACCATGGTGTTTGGCTTGTAGAGACTCTCCATAAATGTGAACTTTCTTCTTCCACGTTTCCCGGACTTACTTGAAATCTCTGTTCTCTCCAGTGCATCTACTACATAGCTTCTGGAATAATTGTCCTTAAACAAACCAACCAAAAAAAGCAAGCTGTCCATGGGAACTCATTTTGGTTCTCTTTGCCTGCAGGAGAAAAATGCTTATTTCTTAGCTTGGAATCCAGGGCTGCTTGCAACCTTCCCAGCCTCATCTGTCCTCGACACACTCAACTACTCACCATTCCCCAGACGTTACTAGGCCCTTTCTTAACTCTGAACTCTTGCACTTTCTTAGGTATGTTCTCTCCTCACATGACAAACTTCTATTCTCCCTCAAAGATTTAGCTTAAAGATTCCCTCCTAGGAGAAGTTTGCCCACTTTCTCCAGGCACAGGTCATTGGTCCCTGGATTTTGCATTCATGACTCTGTCCACGATTCATTTGAATCACTTAGCTTTTTCTGTTGTTATAGTTTACATCTGTTTTCCCCATAGATCCTAAATTGTTTGAAAGCAGGGGGTTAAATTTATTCATCTCTGTATTTTGACCCCAGTGCCTAGTAACTGTTTTACTCTGTGAATGTGAATGAATAGATGTACCCAGGGTAGTAAATTTTTTAAACAAAGTTTCTGCAAGAGAAGATACTTTGAGGTCAGTGTCTTTGTGACTTGTGAATGATTATGGGATAATAGTACATGATGAGTACTGTGGACTGCTTTTATCATCACTTTTCTTCCTTTATGTTGAAGATTGTTAGCCCTGAAAACACCAAATCCAGCTCAGATGATGAGGAGCAGCAGGTGGAACTCGATGAAGAAATGGAGAATGAAATTTGCAGAGTATGGGACATGTCAATGGATGAGGTATGGGGTTGGAAATGAAACTGAGAAGACTGTTGGGCAAGGAGGTGGTGGATGGATTTTTTTTTAAGTTTCCGTCCTTAAGTCCATGGGAAAATACTTTTGTGTCTGTAATCACTCATATAGGTATAGAGAGTGAGCTTAAATGCTAAACTTTTGTTTCTGAGGCTAGAGGATCTGAGCTCATTAGATTTGGTCTAAATATATAGTTCTCATGAATGCAAGAATGCTTATATAAGCCCAGGGAAGTTTTGATACTTATCTGCCTAGAGAGAATGCTGACCTTGTGTTTGAGAGCAGGGTAGAAGTTAGGAGACCAGTGATGTATCATGATTAAATTAGAAGGGGACAAGAAGGAACCATGTGTATATAATTGCAAAATAATATTTTAACAATTAGTACAATTAGTATTGTACTCTGTAGCTCAGTAGCATTTTCATGTATATATTACTCCATTTGCTTTTCACAGTAACCCTGGGATGCAGGTAGTACCTTTATTTTACAGATAAAAAAAGACATGAAATGAGATTGACATACATAATCTCTCATTTAGTTACTTGGACTCTTGCAGTAGCTTCCTGAATAAAATCCTTGTTTTAGTCTTTCACTTCCCTTCTGTCCTCCACATTGCCACAAAAGTTCTTTTTTCCCTAAAACAGACTTAATTGTGTTTTTTTCTTCTGCCTTAAAAATTGTCCATGGCTATTCATTGGCTTTGCTGTTTTTTGATACAGCTTTATTGAGGTATAATTGATAGCAAAAAACCTGTATATTCTTGAGATGCAATTGATGTACAGAAACTACACATAACTTAAAGTGCTCAATTTGAAAAATTTTATATATGTATATGCACACAAAGCCATCACTGTAATCAAGAAAGAGACCATCTCTCACCCTTAAAACTTTCCTTATGCCCCTTCATGATCCCTTCGTCTTGCCCCTGTCTGCCTCCACCCTCTCCAGGCAACCACTGGATCGTTCTTCTTTCACTTCAGAGTAGTGTCCCCCAGACCCTCATTTTGTACCTTTGTCAAAAATCAGTTATCTGTACGTGTGAGTCTATTTGTGGATTCTGTTTTGTTCCATTGATCTATTTGTCCATCTGTATGATTGTCGTAATTACCATACATTTATAAGAAATCTTGAAAGTGGGTAGTGTTAATCTTCCAACTTTGTTGTTACTCAGAGTTGTTTTGGTTGTCCTGGTTCCTTTGTATTTCCATGTTAATTTTATTTTATTTTATTTATTTATTTTTTTTAAAGATTTATTTATTTGACAGAGAGAAATACAGCCAGAGAGGGAACACAAGCAGGGGGAGTGAGAGAGGGAGAAGCAGGCTTCCCACCGAGCAGGGAGCCCAGTGTGGGACTCGATCCCGGGTCTCCGGGCTCATGACCTGAGCCGAAGGCAGTTGCTTAACCAACTGAGCCACCCAGGTGCCCCTCCATGTTAATTTTAGAATGGATTTATCACTTTCTTCAAAATGCCTGCTAGGATTTTAACTTGAGATTGAGTTGAATTTATAGATCATTTGGGGGAATAATTGATAAATTGAACAAGATATATCTTTCCATTTATATCCTTTCTGATTTGTTTCAGCACAGTTTTGTAGATTTAGTTAGGTATTTCACATCTTTTGTCAGATTTATTCCTAAGTATGTCATATTTTTCCATGCTATTATAAATGGCATTTTAAAAAACTTCAATATCTGTTCATTGCTGGTATATAGAAATACAGTTGATTTTGTATATTTTATATCCTGTAGCTGTATTTCCTTTATGAAGAAAAAGTTTTAACTACTTTTTCAATTTGAATTGCTTGTATTTCTTTTTCTTGCACATTTGCTCTCTCCAGTATGATGTTGTTTAGCAAAGTGGTAAGAGGGGCATCCTCTTGTTCTTAATTGAGGGACAGAATATCTGGTCTTCACCATTAATATGATGTAGCTGCAGATTGAGAAAGTTTTCTTCTGTCTCTAGTGTACCTAGGTCTTTATCAGGAACGGATTTTGTATTTGTCATGAATTTGCTAAGTCGAGATGATCATGTGGTTTTCTTTTTAGTTTGTTAATATGATCAACTAAGCTGGTTGTTTTTCAAGGTGCTAAAATATTGTTTAGAAATTTAATCTAATTTCATGAGCGATAATTCATTTTCTTGTCATTGTCTGGTTTTCGTACCAGGGTAATGCTGTCCTCATTGATTGGGAACTTTTCCCTCTTCATTTTTCAGGAAGACTTTGTGCAGAATTAGTATTATTTCTTCCTTAAATATTTGGTGGAATTCACCAGTGAAGCCATCTGAGCTTAGAGTTTTCTTTTTGGGAACTTTTTTTGTTTTTTGCTTGTTTACTTTTAGTTTTGTATATATACCACTTTTAAGAAACAATAGTTCTATTGAGATATAACTCTACCATAAAATTCACCATTTAATGGTTTTTAGTATGTTGTGCAAAAGGTTATAAATTCACTTCCTTTAATAGGTGTAAGGCTATTCGGCTTACTTGGCTAGTTTATGTTTTTCAGGGGATATATCCATTTTATCTAAGTTGTCAAATTTACTGGCACAAGGTTCTTCATAGTATTATGTTATTGTCCTTTTGTTATCTGTAGAATCTGTAGTGATCGCACCTCTGTCATTCCTGATATTAGTCATTTGTGTCTTCTGTCTCCCTTGCCACCATCATTCTGGCTAGAAGTTTAATTTGTTGATCTTCATAAAGAACCAGCCTTTGGTTTTTATTGATTTTCTCTGTTGCTTTACTGTTTTCTATTTCATTTATTTCCATTTTGATCTTTATTATTATCCTCCTTCTAGTCACTGGTTTAATTTGCTCTTTTTTAATACAGATGTTGTTCTGTAAATTTTCCTCTAACTCTTGCTTTGGCTGTATGATATGTTGGGTTTCCTCTGATATGTTGGATTTCCTCTCATTAGTTTAGCTCTAAGTTTCATTCTTCTTTGGCTAGTGAGTTATTTAGAAATATTTTGTTTAGGTGTCAAATACTTGGGAGTTTTTCAGTTACCTTTCTGTTACTGGAGTCTGTGAACACTCTGAATCCTTTTAAAAATATATTTAGACTTGTTTTATAGCCCAGAATATGATTTATCTTGAAATTTTCCATGTTAACTGAAAAAGAATGTGTATTTTGCTGTTGCTGGGTGGAGTTTCGTGTGTGTGTGTGTGTGTGTGCAAATTAGATCAAGTTGGTTGATCTTTTTTTATTTTTTTTTAACTTGGTTGACTTTCAAGTCTTTTTCTACTTGTTTTACAATTATTGAGAGGGTATGATCTAAAAAAAATTTTTTTTAAAGAACCAGAACACATTTTTAAAATGAAATCTTAATGTGAAATTCTCAAATATGAAATAGCTAAAACAGAGCTGCTATTTGAATAAGATTGTTGGTGGAAGGCAGGGTCATGTTTTTGGCCTCTTTTTTACCTTCTTAGGGTAGCCCTTGAGGCACCTCTAGAGAACTGAGCTATCCACTCATCACTGGCATAAAGTCCTTCCAGTATCACAGCATCACAGCCTTATCTCCTACCACTAGTATTTGAGCAGGACCAGAGATCTCAGATACTTTCTGCACTTTCATGTGTTCTTGCTCTCCCTGTCTGCCTGGAATGACCTCCAGCCAGCAAAATCTTTCTCACCTTTTACGGCCCAGCCTAAATGTCACTTTCTCTGTGATGCCTCCCCAGACACTCCAAGCAGAATTCATCTGTTCTGTGCTCTCACGACACCTGTTCAGTCTATTGCATAACATTTATTCATCCTTTTTGTCTTAGATAGATTTAAGTTCCTTCTCTTAAAAGCTGAATGTCACCTCTTCAGAGGTACCTTCTCTGACATATTTGAAGTAGCCCCCCCCCCCCACATACATCTTGGCTTCTAGCACATACTGTCTTGCCTGTCTTCTTTGTAGCACTTAGACCAGTTGTTTATGGGTTTATTGTTTATTCATCCCTCTAGAATAAAGATTCCTTGAGACTGGAACCTTATTATCTAGCTTGTTTACTGATGTGTCCCCTAGAGCCTCAAACAGTGCTTGTTACTTGGGTTTTGCAATAAATTCTTGGTGAAGAGTTAATGAATGAGTGCATGAATGATTGAATGAGTAGCTGAGGGGCAGCATGGTGTGCTGATTAAGAACATGACTGTGGGGGTGCCTGGGTGGCTCAGTGGGTTAAAGCCTCTGCCTCAGCTCAGGTCATGATTTCAGGGTCCTGGGATCAAGGTCCGCATCGGGCTCTCTGCTCGGCAGGGAGCCTGCTTCCTTCTCTCTCTCTGCCTGCCTCTCTGCCTACTTGTGATCTTGCTCTCTATCAAATAAATAAATAAAATCTTAAAAAAAAAAAAATGGCTGTGAGTCAGACTCATCTGGGTTCTGTGCTCCTGACTTTGTTCTGCTGATTGTATCATCTTGGGCAGGTTTCTTAACTTTTTAGTGGAACAGGGCTAATAATAATAACTACTTTATAGGAATACTTTGAGAATTAAATAAGATAGTAGGCAAACCACTTCACTGTTTGTTATTTACCACTTGCTCAATAAGTGTTAATTGCCATTATTACTATTATTGGTGTTGGTATTGTTAGACTACCTAATCCTGTGCTACCCTAGGAATTAGCTCTCGTTTAATTCATTCAGTCTCTTCATGCCCTAAGAGTTGCTCACATGACCAACAGCACTCTAAACACTTAGAGTGGGGAGCCTCTGTTGCTGTGACTTGCAGTATCTTTGAAAATACTGTTTTCTCTGATTGTGCTCTCTTGATAATTATAGGATGTCTCTTCTAGTCAGCAGTCATGCAGGTTACCTTGGTTTCATTTGCTCTGAAGGCTTAATGCCTTTCTCTTTGGGGTGCCTCCAGGGCCCTTTGAAGAACTTTTGCGCTTAAGCCACGTAGCTTCTGGTTTTAAGTTAAGCTATTGCAAATATACCTGTCAAGTTTGGTGAAAATCTTAAGCAGTAGACTGTCAGAAACTTCATTTTATTTAAATATTGAACAGCGCAGATCTCCACAGCGAACTAATTTGGTCTTAGACTTGTAACATTGGGTCAGTCTGGGTTGATTCACCTGTGTGGTGTGACCCTGGGCACTGTGGCCTGAGCAAACTCTAGGAAGGAGATATGAAGCTGTTGCAGTTAACACTGCGATCAGACAAGTTCTGATTTGGGGCATGACCCAGTAGGAGTTTTAACCTGTTTCCCCCATTGTGTTTTAAGATCTTAGAAGACAGGAATTATGCGTTTTACATTTTTCCCCACCCCAGGGTCTGGCAGGATACCTGGCAGTGTGTTTGAATGAGTGAACATCCCCAATGGCTAGAAAGGTCATCAAGGGAAATGCACTCAAGGCAGAATAAAAGATATTCTTGGAATATCACAGTTAGTTTAACTTCGTTTATGGTTTTGTTCCTTTGTCTTGGGACCAGGTAGCACAAAGATTCTCTAACATTACTTTTGTGTAATGATACAATTCGTAACCTATGCCTTTTTTTTCTTGAGCCTGCAAGGAGGTATATATAGAATAATTTTTTTCATGGTCTGAACTGGGGGGTTTAAGGACTATTCAGCATCCAAATTAATGATCATTTTCTATTTTCAGGATGTGGCTCTATTTCTCCAGGAATTTAATGCTCCTGACATATTTATGGGAGTATTGGCCAAATCCAAATGTCCTCGATTAAGAGTAAGTATGTACATTTTTAAAGCTTCCTCTTTGAAGCAGTAACAGCAGATAGTGCTAGATAGATGGTCTTTCATTTTTTAATTTTCTTGCTGGCCACAAGTCTGTCTACAGATTTTTATTGACCATTGCTTGGCGCGCTTGATAATGTGCTGTTTAAAATTACTAGAGTGGGTGGGACCAGGGAGATCAGAACTTTCATTTAACCGCTCTGGAAACAGGCATAACCAAAGTTATGTTGCTAGTATGTGGCAGAACGGGGAACATTGCCCAGACCTCCCATTTCTGTTGATTGCTCTTTTTTATCCATAAAATCCTCCATTGCTTAAAAACCTTCATTCTAAACTCAGCCTGACACTCAGGACTTTCCATAATCTGAGTCTAATTCATGTTTCCAGGATAAAATCTGTCATGCAGGTGGTGCTTTGAATTTAGCAAGGCCGGTCTACTCCTTGTCTCAGTAGCTTACTGTGATGCCCGCCATCTCCATGCCTCCCTTCGTAGGCCCTCCATTCCTCTCGAGTCACATCTGTGATCCCAGGCACATTTTCTTCTAAGCCTTCCCAAATAAGTAAGCTCTCAGTGGCCGTTGCTGATCATAAACACCCAAGAAGAATTATCTGTGCTGCTCATTTAGTCTTTACACTGTGTGCAGTGGATTGTGTTTCTGTGTCATTTAGGTTGGGATGTGCTATGCATATTGTGGGTGATTAGTAAATGTTAATTATACTTAGGAATAACTGCTGTTTACTGAGTATTTGATTTTACTACTCCGTGAGATAGGAATTTATCTTCACTTTATACATAAATGAGTTAAGTCTCTGGTTAGTGTGTCCAGGTCATACAACCATACAGCTGGGAAAGAATGGAGCTGGGATTTGAGCATAGCCAGCCTGACTTCAGTAGAACCACTGTAGTGCACTACCTCTCTTTCTTTGAAGTTATGAAGTGAAGACTTCTGTAATATATTTTTATAAGTTGAATGCTAAATTCAGATTTCATTTGGGACAGTGATCTACCTGAATTGGGACCTGACGAACTAATGAATTGCTTTTTCCTGAGGTCGTTATGTTGACAGAAAAATTTGGCAGTTGCTGTGACTTTCTCCTGGATTTTTCTCACTTAAATACATTGACTCATGATTAGCACTTGAAGAAAATAAGTTTATGTCGGTAATGGCACCTTTTAGGAATGAGTCGTATCATCATATATAGGCGAGCAACAGCCTGTCTACAGCAGTGATCCTTTGCCGTAGCCACATGATAGAATGGAATACGGGCTCTTAAACTTCAACATGTCCCAGGCCCACCCCCGAGTTTCTGATCCATTACGCTTGTGGTAGGATCGAGGATTTCTCGGAAGTTCCCCAGTGATGTGAGTGCTCTGCACCAGAGCCCATATTTTGAGAAGCTTTGCCCTTGGGCCCTTTTAAGGGGAGACTCCACACAACTTTTGAAGTTTCCTCAGCTGATTCCGGCTAGCAGCCAAAAAGAGAAACGTCTTTGATCACAAGTTCAGTCATTCTCCCTTTAATTTGTATGGAAATGTATGTGTCTCTCTGCTGCTTTTATTGTTCTTTAATCGTTTGCCAGCATTTGACAACTGTCATTTTATTGAAACTTTCCCTTTCTTTAGCTTTGGTGCCACCTCAGTCCCGGTCCCCGTCTCTGACCTCTTCAGTTGCTTCTCTGTCACTTTCATTGACTTTAATCTCTCTTCCTACGGCAGAGTGCGGACTCCTTCTAAGCTGTGGACCCAGATCCCTTGTCCTCTTTAAATTCATTTCCTTAGTGAGCTCATCCATTCTTTACACCTTTAAGTTGCGAGTCTGTGCCTGTGCCATCAAAGCTGCGCCCTTCCTTCTGATTTCTGGGGCCACAGCTTCAACTTTCTCTAGGCATTCTGTACTTGCTTGCTGTGTTTTCCAGTCCAGAATTCCGTATGTCCTGGCTTGGTGATGAACACACTTCCTCGTCATAAAAATGACGTGCCATGTTTGGTAGCAGTAGCCTCCCAGGCCCTACCCTGGACATTCCCATTCAGTAGGTCTGAGATGGCACTCAGAAATCTGTATTTTTTTTTTTTTTTTTTTTTTAAAGATTTTATTTATTTGACAGAGAGAAATACAGCCATAGAGGGAACACAAGCAGGGAGAGTGAGAGAGGGAGAAGCAGGCTTCCCGCCGAGCAGGAAGCCCGATGTGGGACTCGATCCCGGGTCTCCGGGATCATGACCTGAGCTGAAGGCAGTCGCCCAACCAACTGAGCCACCCAGGCGCCCCAGAAATCTGTATTTTTAACACATTCCCTGCCCAAATGAGTCTTACATCCCAGCAAACTAACTGCCTACCTGAGCTCGCTGTGTCCTCTCCTGTGCTTTCTTTTCCCATTTTCCTGTCTGTGGGACCAATAGCTCTAACTGGAAAATGAAGAAACTTGAAGCCTAGGAGTAAGGAACGCTCAGATTATTTTGCTTTCACCCTGAGTCTTCCTCAGCTTCATCCGTTTCCATGCCCACCATCACCACCTTCATCTCCGTGTACCTTGATGACTGAGATGCAGTAAGACATTGTTAAATGCTCAGGCTCTGGAGCTCTGCTCTTGCCTCAACAGAGATCCCGGCACTTTGCATAATTGCTCTCTGCTTTATTTCCCCCTCATCTGAAAAACGGGGATGATAACAGTACCTGCCTCATAAATTATTTTATGAATAATAATATATGGAAAGTGCCTGGAGTAGTTCCTGGGCCTAGTACGTGCTAAGTAAACATCAGCTGTTACTACCGAGGTTATTAACTTCCTTTAACATTTTCTACTATAATGCACTATGCATTTTGCTGCCGACAAAAATCTTCTTAAAATAACATTGCAATATGCTGCCCCTTCCTTGATCTTTATGGATGCACCTAACATCCTAGATTAAATCTAATCTTTTCAGCACGGCATTCAGGTCCCTTAGTCCTGATCCTTTTTACCTGCTGTATTTAATCTCATGCTGTTCTCCAATTTTCTGCAATAGCCAGGCCGCTGTCTTCAGGGTTCAGTGTATTAGCCATGTACATTATTCCCTTCCTGCCTTTGCTAATACTTTTCCTCTTGTCTGAATGTCTTTCTTCTTATTTGTCTGTCTAAATACTACTCACCATTTAAGACTGAGTTCATCTGTAAGATTTCTTCTTCCCTAACTTGTGCCTGCCTTTGATCTTTCTTTTCCTTTTGTCTTTCATCCCCTGTCAAATGCTGTAAACGTCTTAAGATTCGGGTGCCAGCAGCATACTTCTATATGCTGCCTCCTCTCCTCTTCTTCCCCCATACTGATGGCAGTGACAGTTTTTTTCAAGTTGTTTTTTTTGGTATGTGTCTTTTTATCTTCAAGACATTGTGACCTATGACCTGTGACATTTGATTTGGCAGGAAATCTGTGTGGGGATTTTAGGTAATATGGCCTGTTTCCAGGAGATATGTGTGTCCATCAGCAGTGATAAAAATCTTGGGTAAGTTTTCACTATGTAAGAATTATATTTTTATAAAATAAATTAATATTTCATATCTCTAAGGGAATCCTAATACATAGGAGCTACAAGAACATTTTATGAAATATAGTACACCCTTTCTCCTGATGAATAGTCTCCAGGAACTTCATTGTATATCGATGGTAGCGAAGGGCTTTCACAGTTTTTATGGGTGTGATTGAGGATTTAGGCCTGTTTCTTTATTGGTAGCAAAAGGACAAACCATCAGTAGGTGTAAGCCCGACAAGATAAGACCCAGAGGGGCAAAACTTGGTCATGGTGCCCCTGACCAGAGTCCCAGATAATTTAGACTCAGGGAATCCAAGGGCTCAGAGAGCTAGAGTCTGGAAAAACTGGACTTAGTGACCAGGGTTACCCTGAGAATTCTTTTTTTTTTTTATTTTTAAGATTATTTATTTATTTATTTGACACAGAAAGAGAGATCACAAGTAGGCAGAGACGCAGGGAGAGAGAGAGGAGGAAGCAGGCTCCCTATGGAGCAGAGAGCCCGATGTGGGCCTCGATCCCAGGATCCTGAGATCATGACCTGAGCCAAAGGCAGAGACTTTAACCCACTGAGCTACCCAGGTGCCCTACCCTGAGAATTCTTGACTAAGATCAGGGGATAGGGCTTATGGATAGACTAGAAGATACATGGTTGCCTCCATTATTCAAAAGCTTTCATATTTTCTCTTGGAGGCTAGTTCTGTTTTACATGTGAGAACATTTTAGGCAGAGGGTTTTTTAGTGGTGGAAACCCTGGGAGTTACTTTAAGAGATCTGAGAATGCCTTGGAATTATATGCTAAATTTTGTGAATGTATTCATTTTCTAGGCAGAAGGTTCATGGCTGTTAATCAAAATTTCAAAGAAATTTGTACCCACAATAGATGAAGAAAAGTGTTCTGGTGGTTATTGTCAGCCAGGGTTGTGAGGGTTTATCACAGGTGGTAAGTCCCTGGGTCTCTAAAATAGAGGTAATTGCCTCTTCAATGTGTGGAGTAACTTTAAGATCTTAGTTTAAGGTCTTTATTCCTCAGTAATTCATGGAGTAATCGACCCAGCATTATATTTGGTCTCTAGTGGCCCCTATCAAAAATCTAAGAATGAGTCATGTTAAAATTAATATGGAACAATGTACATTGGTCATGAGGTATAAGTTGTTCAGCCACTTTAGAGAAGCTGGGCATTATTTTGTTAACTGGAAGATAGGCAATGCAGATGCTGTGATTCACACTATCCCACTCCAGGTATACGGTAAGATAAATGGTCCGTATATTTATCAGCCTAAAAGTATTAGAGGAGCATTGCTTGATATGGTCCTAGTTAGAATCAACCCACATATCCATCAGCAGTAGGCTGGAAAAATAAATTATTTTATATTCATATGATGGAATGTTCTGCAGCAATGAATCAAAGAATGATCACTATGGGTAAACAAGGGTAGATCTTAAAGACATGGTGTTGAGCAAAAGAACTAAGACTCCAAAGAATACATACAGTATAATTTTTTCGCATAAAATTCAAAGCCAAAAATATATGGAATAATAAAACTGTAGAGTAAAGCAAAGAAATAATTGCTGGGAAAGTCCAGGTAATGGTCATTTCGAGGTGGGAAAAAGAATTGTGATTTGAAAGGGACACACAAAGGCTATGGAGGTGTAGCACTGTTCTCTTTTCTGTAAACATGTGTTTGCTTGATAATTCTTCATTAAGTGTAAATTTGTATCTATAAGCTTTCTCGTATATATACTGTTTTTTGCAATGAAAATGTTGAAAAAATTCAATAACTTTACCTAGGTATTTGAAAAGAGAAAAATGATGCAAATTGGATTAACTTTATTGTTTTTATAGACAGGTATTATTGCACTGTTTGTATGATTCAGACCCTCCTACTCTTCTGGAAACAAGCCGGTATGCTTTCTTTCTATGGATTCCGTATATTCACTCACACAGGAATCTAGGACAATAGAGTTAATTCTTCATTCTTGAATTTCCTTTACTGTTTTGCAGACATATATACTAAGCTCATGTTTGTCTTGTAGGTTGTTGCTTACTTGTCTTTCCCAGACAGAAGTGGCCAGTGTCTGGGTTGAAAGAATCCGGGAATATCCAGCTATTTATGATAGCATTTGTTTCATTATGTCAAGTTCAACAAATGGTAAGTCACCACGTAATCTAGGAAAAAATTTTTGGTTATATTTAATTGTTGGGGAACTATGTAACTTTCTGGAGGTTGCTTAAAAAAAGTGTTAAATCTGGGGCGCCTGGGTGGCTCAGTTGGTTAAGCGACTGCCTTCGGCTCAGGTCATGATCCCGGAGACCCAGGATCGAGTCCCACGTCGGGCTCCCTGCTCGGCGGGAGGCCTGCTTCTCCCTCTCTCACTCCCCCTGCTTGTGTTCCCTCTCTGGCTGTGTTTCTCTCTGTCAAATAAATAAAATCTTTAAAAAAAAAAAAAAAAGTGTTAAATCTAAGATAAAAAAGTATTGCAATTCAAGATACAAAATTTCTTCTTAAGCTGCCGGATACTGAGAAGTCCTCATTTAAAAATGAAGGAAGACAAACAGATTTAAACAAAGGAGGTGAATAAATTGCCCTCTGAATAAGTAATGCTTTGGCAAGATTTGGTTTCCTTGGAATAGCTTTAGGAATTTTGACTAACCTTGTTGCTTTTAAAATTTTGTTTCTCGTTGCAATATCCGTTTTATTGTCTGCAGTTGACTTGCTGGTCAAGGTCGGAGAAGTTGTGGACAAACTTTTTGATTTGGATGAGAAGCTAATGTTGGAATGGATTAGAAATGGGGTTCAGCCTCTGGACCCACCCCAGGAAGATTCTGAAGAGCAGCCAGTGTTTAAGATTGTGCCCTGTGTACTTGAAGCTGCGAAACAAGTACGGTAGGTGAACTCGTTTGTGCAAAATGTTCTGGGAAAATCCAATTGCTAGAAATATCCTTAGATGTAAGTTTTAGTTTCTTTTCAACAGGATTAATAACATCCTGTCAATCTTTGTCAGGTTGGATTCACTACTTACATTTGTGGTGACAGTGTGTTTGCTGTTTTCAGAAATCATAATGGTTACAAAGTACCTATTCCTTTTTTTTTTTTTTTTAAGATTCTATTTATTTATTTGACAGAGAGAAACACAGAGAGAGAGGGAACACAAGCAGGGGGAGTGAGAGAGGGAGAAGCAAGTTTCCCACCATGCAGGGAGCCCAGTGTGGGGCTCGATCCCAGGACCCTAGGATCGTGACCTGAGCCAAAAGCAGATGCTTAACGACTAAGCCACCCAGGTGCCCCTACAAAGTACCTATTCTAATATTACTTAGCCATAGGCTATTTTCCAGCATTAATTATGGTTACAGTCTTAAAATTTTCTGCAATTTTGTGTAATTTAAGTAAGATGGAAAAGATTTTCTTGTGTTTTGTTTTCCATTAAACATTTAACAACCTTTTCAGTTTTCGTCAGACATCATTTGTTTTCTTGCTTTTATGTAAAAATGTCAGTCTTGGATAAGTGACTGAGTTTTGGACTCTGATGTCTTGCCAAGAGTGGTTCGTAGGTGTTGTAGATCATTGAAACGTTCTTGCTAGTCACTAGAAAATTAACTTGTGAATTGATCTGCTAAATGGACAGGTGTTTATTCTTCGTCCTTAATAAATAACCCATAATAAAGTCTGTGCATTATATGTCCTTTATCCAAGTGAGGATTAAACTCATCATCTTTCCTACAAACCTGCTTCTTCACTGTTCTCAATCTCAGTGAATGGTGCAATCATTATCCCATTCAGATGATGTGGAACTCATTACTGACCCCCCCCCCCATCATGCTCTTTTTTTTGTGGCCCCAAACTTTTTTTGTGGCTCCCAAAACTCGTTCCTGACTTTTTCTGGGATCCCATCCATGCCATCATCCCGCCACTGTCTCTCACCTAGACACCTGCAGCATTTTCTCACCTGAGTTCCCTACATTAAGGCTGCTCCTTCGAAGCCTGGACTGTAGAGCCATCTTTCCAAAGCACATGTTCATCATCTCACTTTTCATGCTTCAGACTCTTCCGTGGCCTTCCTTAGGATGAGGTCCAGATTTTTTTTTTAAAGCAAGGCTTACAAAGATCTAGTGCTTCTCTATCCTTATTACTTGTGCTGTGTGTTTCAACCATGTGAAATTTCTTACATCAACAAGCATTTTGCCTCCAAGCATTTGCATATCGTGTCTCTTTACCTCAAATTTTTCTCCTGCCTAAACATCATTTGTCTTAATGACTTTTTTTTTTTAAGATTTTATTTATTAATTTGACAGAGAGAAACACAGCTAGAGAGGGAACACAAGCAGGGGGAGTGAGAGAGGGAGAAGCAGGCTTCCCGCCAAGCAGGGAGCCTGATGGGGGGCTTGATTCTGGGAATCTGGGATCATGACCTGAACTGAAGGCAGATGCTTAACAACTGAGTTACCCAAGTGCTCCTGAACATCATTTGTCTTAAGATACCTTTCCTGACTCTCCAAACTTAATTAAGTCTGCTTGCCCTGTGGTCCTCTAGCCCCTTGGACTTCTTTCAGTATTACATTCATATCACTTTATCATAATTGCCCTTTAATTCTCTTCTTTCCTTTAAACTATAAACTTTATGAAGCTAGAAACAGTGTTTTACACATCTCTGTTTTCCCAGCTGCTAACATGGTGCCTGAAAATAGTAGGTACTGAAGTATTTGCTAAACCATCTTTTTTATCGTTCACTATTTTTTTTTTTTTTACTTAACTGCTTGAGGAACTAAGATTGTGAATTTCTAGGAATCCAAGCTGTTGATCACAAAAATTATGCTTAACTTGGTTTTGGTATTCTCAGCTAAGGAGCTGGGAGAGTTGGGTTTTGAGAACGTTACTGTTGGTGCTTGCAGCAGTGGGCCTTTCATTCATTATATAAATGTTTTAGCCATTTTTCATCCTGATTATTCAAGTATGCCAGAATGAGGAGGTATCACCTAGGAGGTTTCTGCATTGTTGCTTTTGTGGGACAAGGCCAAAAAAACTTTTTACTTCTTGTTCTTTGTGTTGATTATATTTCCTAATATTTTTTTGGTTTTTTTTTTTTTTTTTTTTTTTTTTACTGTTTTCCCCCCCATTGAAATGTAAGCTGTGGTGAGCACTGAGACTTTGTCCTGTTCCCTGATTTATCCTCAGCACCTGGGGCAGTGACTAGTACAGAGTGATAAGTATTTGTTGAATGAGTGAATGATTACAGTCCCATGGAGTTGTTGATTCTGTGCTTTTGCTTTTTGTATGTAGTTCTGAAAATCCAGAAGGGCTCGATGTTTACATGCATATCTTACAGCTGCTTACCACAGTGGACGATGGAATTCAAGCAATTGGTAAGGTGTTTTATGGGGAACCACTGGGGTTACTCATTGAATTGTTTTCTATTGTTAGGTTACTATTTGCTTTGTCATTTTTATTAAGTACAGTGTCCTGATACTGGAAAAGACACTTGGAATTTACTTTTTGACCTGGTCTGCCATGAATTTTGCCAGTCTGATGATCCACCCATCATACTTCAAGAACAGAAAACAGTGCTAGCTTCTGTTTATTCAGTGTTGTCTGCCATCTATGCGTCACGGGCTGAACAGGAGTATCTAAAGATAGAAGAAGGCAAGTACTATTTTAGTTCACTAAAGTAAATTTTATTCTAGTCTGTCAGATTTTAAAGCCCACGTTTGTGATTATTGTTCATGTGGTTGGTTGGTTGGTTTCTTTCTTAGTGCTTTTATTCCCCTGATTACAAAAGTATTACCTGCTTAAAAGTTTGCAAAATTTATAAAAGGAAACATAGCACTTATTATCCCACTCTCCAGAGATAATTACTATTCACTCATATGCATATATCTTTTTTTTTTTTTAAGATTTTATTTATTTGACAGAGAGAAACACAGCCAGAAAGGGAACACAAGCAGGGGGTGTGAGAGAGGGAGAAGCAGGCTTCCTGCCGAGCAGGCAGCCCGATGCGGGGCTCGATCCCAGGAATCTGGGATCATGACCTGAGCTGAAGGCAGAGGCTTAACCACTGAGCCACCCTGGCGCCCCTGCATATATATATCTTTAAGACTTGCTTTTTAGGCAACTTTTCTGATTTAGAAGTATAATATGAATATTTTCCTATGTAAACAAATGGTCTTTCACAGAGATTTATTTTTTTTTTTAATGACTACAATTAAACATAGGATGCATCTCGGATTTATTCAGGTGTTACATGTGAACTATGGTTTCAGCTTTTTTCCAGATGGCTACTCAGTTGTCTTATTAGCATCAGTTAGTGAATATCCAGTTTATCTATACTAATTCGAAATTTTATCATTTATTATGTTCTGAGTTTCCCTATGTATTTTATTTCCTTCTGTTGCCCTACTCCTGTATCAGTAGCCATAGTTTTTAAATGTTTTAATGTTGAGTAAGGGTAGTCCCCTTTCATCCTCATTTTTTGAATTTTTTTTAATCATTCTTATTTAACACTGAATATGATTAACAAGTTAGGAAAACAATCTTCCTGATATTTTTATTAGGATCATGTTTAATTTATAGTGTTTAGAACATGTTTTTCCATTTGTTCAAGTCTTATTTTATGTTCTCAGTAACATTTTATGATTTTCTTCATAAAGATCTTATATATCTCTCTTAGGCTGATTCCTAGTTATTATATATTGTGGGTTGCTATTGTTTGTGACATCTTTTTTTCATTAATTATTACTGTTGGAATATATGAAGGTTATTGATTTCTGTATTTTACTTTTGCATCCAGTAGTAACCTTACTGAACTTACTTTTTTTTTTTTAAGATTTTATTTATTTATTTGACAGAGAGATCACAAGTAGGCAGAGAGGCAGGCAGAGAGAGCGGAGGAAACAGGCTCCCTGCTGAGCAGAGAGCCCGATGCGGGCCTCGATCCCAGGACCCTGAGATCATGACCTGAGCTGAAGGCAGAGGCTTCAACCCACTGAGCCAACCAGGAGCCCAAGAACTTACTATTTTTATTTTTATTTTTTTTATTTTTTTTTAAGATTTTATTTATTTGACAGAAACATAGCCAGAGAGGGAACACAAGCAGGGGGAGTGAGAGAGGGAGAAGCAGGCTTCCTGCCGAGTAGGGAGCCCGATGTGGGACTCAGTCCCGGGTATCCGGGATCATGACCTGAGCCGAAGGCAGTTGCTTAACCAACTGAGCCACCTAGGCGCCCCTTGAACTTACTATTTTTAATAGTTGTTTCTGTTGGGTACCTGGGTGGCTCACTTGGTTAAGCAACTTCCTTCAGCTCAGGCATGATCCTGGAGTCCCGGGATCTCCCACATCAGACTCCCTGCTTGGCAGGGAGTCTGCTTCTCCCTCTGACCTCTCCCCTCTCATGCTCTCTCTCTCTCTCATTCTCTCTCTCAAATAGGTAATTAAAATCTTTAAAAAAAAAAATAGTTGTTTCTGTGATAATCATGGGTTTTCTCTGATACTGCTTTGGATTTAAGTTAGATATGTTTATCATTTTTCTGTGTCTGATTTTTTTCTCTTATTTAATGGGTTGCCTTGTTCTCTGGTGGTAAAAAACTTCCTTACCTTATTCCTGACTTTATTGGAAATGATTGTAGTGTTTGACCATTAGTCATGATACTGCTGTTTACATTTTACCATTTGAAGAGAAATTTATCTATTCCTATTTTATTAAATTTTTAATCAAAAATGAATGTTGAGGGGCGCCATTATATATATTTACATTTAAATAAACCTATATATGGTTTGTGTATGTAGTTCCAACATTTAGGAAGGTGCATATTTTTGGTCTAATGGTTACCTTTATAATTATTACTGTTCCCAAAATAGAATTATAACTGCTCTCCAGTCTTTAAAAAATCATTAAAATATAATAACTTAGAATTTACCTCACTGTTAACAATTCCTTATCAATTTTTCCTGGTACTTTCAAATTACAAATTCTTGTCTCAGGGATGGTGTTCCTGAATTGTATTTTAAAATACATTTTAAGTTTTTTTTTCAAGAGCAGTAATTTTGTGTAGGATCTCTTTTCTTTCATAATTTTAATTTTCTCTGCTAAATAAAACAGTCCTCTTTATTCTCATTCCCTTTGTTTTGCCACTGTGTTTTTGCGACCTCCGGTGCCTTTCTGTGTTTGAGCAATGTCCTCTCTCCTTTGTGCTCCCACCAGCTTTGCCTTCGTTTCGGTGGTGGCTTGAACTTTTCTATTAACATCTTCCTTGAGTTCGGCCACGTCAGGTTTCCTCTCCTGTTGTCATTTCATTTCTTAGTCTGAGCTCTTCAGTGTCTGCTTGGTGCTTGATTACATGTTTTAAAACTTACGGCTAACTGTTACCTTAATATGCATAAGCAAGCTTCATGTCAGCTTTTTTTGGCGAGTATTCTTCATCTTTTTTTTTTTTTTTCCTCTTCCTTTTCTTTTTTCTTTAAAGTGTCTTTGTGTTGCTTCTATACTGGTTTCCTTTTGCTGACTCACCTTTGAATGACTTGAGTTTTTCCTGGACTAGCCAGGGAGTTTGCAGGGAGTTCATGTAGGAGAAAAGCTAAAGCTGTCTTCTAGGCTAATAGAAGTTGGGTCTGTGAGTCTTCCAGCTCTTTCTACCAGGTGACAGGTGGCTATGGTGAAGTCTCGCCTTTCCCCTTGCCATTTGCTTCCTGCAAATATGGCCTGTCTATGGGGTTACTCATTTACCCCCTCTTCCTCTGTTTCTTAGAACCCCCAGCGGAGCTCCAGCTGCTGTCCTGCACGTTCTATTCCTGTTCTTGCAAACAAGGGATTCTGGATTTGCACCTCAGAGTATGTGCTTTACCTTAAAGAAATGGACTTTTCTGGCCCTTTCTCAGATGTGCAACTTCAGGCATCCTTTCATCACTCCCTCTGGTACCTTCTGCTTGATTGACAGTAGTTTGACACGATCTTTCCTTACCTTGTGTTTGAGGTTTCTCAAAACCTGCTGCCTCCTAACTTGATCTGAGCTAGCGTTCGTTTTTTGTTGCTTATATTCTTTTTTTCTCCCCCGCCCCAGTGGTGATTTCTGAAAGGAAATGGGGAGGAAAGGCTGACTTTGAGCCCTGATGCTCTTTCTTACCTCCTTGTATATATTCTTTCTGTGGAAAATCATGAGTTCTTATTTGCAGTATTAGGAATACATCTTTCTTGATTTTATGGGACTGGATGTCTTTTATTTCCCCCACCCCTACATTCCCTGAAACTTTATGTATGATTTTTATGATTGGGGAAAAAGTGTAAAGATGCTCTTTGAACTCAAGGCCACTAAATAGCCATCACCCACTCATCCTGCCCTAAGCCTTGAATAAGGACTTTGAGGAGTTAGGGCTGGGGGTGAGAAAGAGAGAAGAATGAATGGTATAGTGTAGATTGATGTGACCTATAGGGACATCATGGAGTAAAGAACTGAGAGTTAAAGAGTTAGTGACAACACAAGGTAGAGAGTGGGAATGAATCCAAGGGGAATATAGTAAAGCAGCCCTGCAGGCTGGGTGCTTTGAAGAGTTGACTTTGAGTTGAGAAATAAGGGATAAGATTTCCCTAGTTTTTTGATTTCTTTAAATTTTTTTAAAAATGCCACTTTCAGTAGTATAAATGACCTGAATCTGGAAGTGAAGTTAGATTGTTTAAATTCAATATCCTGGATTTAGTGCCACAGAAAATCTTATTTCTTGGATTTGTAATTGTGATGCACAAATGGTAGGGTTAGAATCAGTGGTTGAATCAAAATGAGATACCCTTTAACATGTTCATCTATAACATATATTTTGAGTCTGACCTTTAGTTTTATTGTTTATGTTCAGTTTTTACTATAGGTTAATTAAAATGATTAACCAGTCTTTTAAGAAATCTTACTTTTTTGAAATTTAACTTAAAGAAATGTACAACTTAAAAGCTTTGTTTAAGGGACGCCTGGGTGGCTCAGTTGGCTAAGCATCTGCTTTCGGCTCAGGTCATGATCCCAGGGTCCTGGGATTGTGTCCTACAAGGGGCTCCTTGCTCAGCAGGGAGCCTGCCTCTGCCTGCTGCTCCCCTTGCTTGTGCTCGCTGTCTTTATCTCTCTCTCTCTCTCTGACAAATAAATAATAAAATCTTTAAAAAATAAATAAAAATAAATAAAAGCTTTGTTTAAGATATTGATGATAAAAAGTTTAAAATTCAAATCCTTTCTCACTGCGGCCTCTAAGGCACTGCCCATCTGCCTAAACTTGTCTTGTGCCCTCTTTCCCCCTTGCTTCACTTGGCTTGACCCACAGTAGCCTTTTTTTCCTCTTTAGGGTTTTTGCACTTAACTTATCTCTGCCTAACACATTTTCCTGGGCTCTTTGCATTGATGCTTCTTCTGTAGTTCTCCCCTCAGAGAGCTTCCCCTGCCAGCTGCATTATTATATTCCTCTTCATAGATAGAACACACTCAGAGCTGAGATGATCTGTTTTATTCATTAGTTTATTTGAGAGTATAAAAATATGAGTCTCTTGATGGGTGAGGCCTCAACTATCTTGTTTGCCATCATATCTCTGGTACCTAAAGGAAACTGGCTAGCCACTAGTAAGTGGTTCAGTACTTTTGAATAAATTAAGCAATCAACCGAAGGAGGAAAGACCCAATTTAACTGGCTAATTCTGTGCTTTTCAATCTATTTGTATACTAGCTCTTCCTCTGATTGACAGCCTGATTCGTGTCTTACAAAATGTGGAACATTGTCAGAAGAAACCAGAGAACTCAGCAGATTCTAACACGGAAGAAACGAAAAAGTCTGACTTAACCCAAGATGATTTCCACTTGAAAATATTAAAGGATATTTCATGTGAATTTCTTTCTAATATTTTTCAGGTTTTAACGAAGGTAGGAAAGATGTATTGATGGTTTCTTCAGCAAAAGAAAGTATGGATTGCTTAATGCCCCAAACTTTATTATCACTATTATTTTTTTAATATAAAAGTAGTATAATGGGGCACCTGGGTGTCAGTCGGTTAAGTGTCTGCCTTTGGTTCAGGCCATGATCCCAGGGTCCTATGATGGAGCCCCACTTTGGGCTCCCTGCTCAGCAGGGGTCTGTTTCTCCCTCTCTCTCTGCAGCATCCCTTGCCTGTGCTTTCTTGCTCGCTCTCTCTCAAATAAATAAATAAAATCTTTAAAATAAAATAAATAATTGTATTACATAAATTTGGAGAGAAAGAAAAATGTTATCTCTCTAACTTTATAATCTTAATGCAGCAACAGATACGGTTTGATATGTTTACATATGTTTTTCACATACTTAAAATCCAGTATATAGAATTTTATAGACTGCTATTTTCACTAAACATTATGTTATGAGCCTGTTTCCAGACTCCAAATTTACTGACATTTCACTGAGAGCCAGTTTGTTCAATACCCAATTTGTAAAAAAAAAAAAAAATCAGTTTTCATATTTATTGCAGACTTGTTTTAGGGAATACTCTTTCCAAATATGCTCAGGATTATTAGCATATTCTTCCTTTGAGTGTATTTTCTATCTGTATATTTTAGAAAAAAAAAGTAAATATAACTATGAAGAATATATGCACATTCATTGCCTTTTTTTTAAGAAAGTATTTCTTAAAAGAAGTTTAGGTTATTCTGGTAGTTTGTGTTTTTGGTTAACTATTCTGCTTTTCTAGATTGGGGTTATTGAGCGTAGATTTTTGAAAGTTAGATTACTGGGCTTGGCATTGTACAAGTTAAGATGGCTGAGGCTTAATGGCTGCATATTGCCCAAATGTGTTCATGTGAAAACCTTAGCTTTACAAAATTCTTTCTATCGGGTATTATAATTTTTATATCAAGTAAAGTTCAGTAGGTGAGAAATTGTGCCTTGTTTTGATTTGTATTTTTTATTAGTGAGGTTGAACATCTTTCCATGTATTTTTTTTCCTTTTAGATTTACTTGAGAGAGAAAGAACATGAGCTGAGGTTGGAGGGGCCGGAAGGGCAGAGGGAAAGGGAGAAGCAGACTCCCCGCTGAGCAGGAAGCCCAACATAGCGCTCAATCCTAGGATCCTGGGATCATGACCTAGGCGAAAGGCAGACACTTAATCCACCGGGCCACCCTGGCACCCCCCCCCCCATATCGTTGTATATTATTTGTGTTTCCTACTTTGTAAATTTATCCATTTCAGTTATTTACATGAATGTTTTGGGCAATAATAATATCTTTTGCATATTCATTGCAAGTGTTTTTCCCATTGTTTGCTGTCACCTTTGTGCATGCCTTTTGTTTTTGGAGGGATGTTTATTTTTATTTTTTTAAGATTTTATTTATTTGACAGAGAGAAACACAGCTAGAGAGGGAACACAAGCAGGGGGAGTGAGAGAGGGAGAAGCAGGCTTCCTGCGGAGCAGGGAGCCCAATGCGGGGCTCAATCCCGGGACTCTAGGATCGTGACCCGAGCTGAAGGAGATGCTCAACCACTGAGTCACCCAGGCACCCCAGGATGTTTATTTTTAAGTGGCAGGAATATAGAAGGTGGACTGAGAATAAACCAGGGGCGTGTCATGAATTTCTTTTGTGCCATACCTATTGGAATATGAATTTAATCTTGAGGACTGAGGAGCTTCTGAGGGTTTTTGTTTTAAGGATCAAGTGAGGTCTGTTTAGCAAGATTACTCCAAAAGCAAGAGAAAGGGTTAGAGAGAGTTGAGGCGGGAGGCCTGCAGACCAACCAGCAGGCTCTTTGGGGTGGTTATCTTCAGGAGTAATCTGAAGACCCTAAATAGTGGAAGGGTAGATGGAAAGAAGAGGTGGGATGAGAGAGATTTAGTAGAGTACAGTTCAACTCTTAGGAGGAGAGGTCAGCAGTAGCAGCAGCAGAGGAGGAGGAAAAATCTTGGCTGTATCTTAGGTTATTCCTTTGGGTAGGTGGGTGACAATGCCTTTTCCTAAAATAGGGTGTTTGAGTTACATAAGGAGAATGATGCTCGGCTCAGTTTGAGACATTTGAAATGTCCATAACCGCAGTAGGGAATTATGTATATTGATTTGTATTTGTTAATCAGATAAAGCTTCAGAAATTTTTCTTTTTTTAATATTAAATCTTTGCTTGTTTTAGGAGACTGTGGCTCAGGGACTAAAGGAGGGCCAGTTAAGCAAAGAGAGGTGTTCCTGTGCATTTCAAAACCTTCTTCCTTTTTATAGTCTGGTGGTGAGTATGAATAAATGTATATAGGTGGCTGAGTTTTAGAGGATTACTATATTGTTTTTAAGTAAGTGCTTGATCTCTGAGGCCATTGTTAAAAAATATCGTGTATACAATTCACATGACTTAGTGCCTTCCTCAGATAGATCACTGCAGGGTAATTCATGGGACTAGCCTGAATAATGATTCTAATTTTAAGAAAAAGGAGTTAACACTGAATTTATTGGACCTCTTACTGTTATAAAGTAAATAGCATATACATTAAGCAAGGAATGATCCATAGGTTTTTATAGTTCTTCACATTCCATCACATTTGCTACCATTAGAGACAATTTTAAAATAGGAGCTTTTTTAGGGAAATGAAGTATGGAATGCGTGAGTGAGAGGCCATGTCAACAAAGAGTATGGTAATACAACTCAGTAATGGATGCTAACAGGGAAGCAGAGGGAGTATATGTCATAGTTGAAGATAAAACTAAATGGTAAGGGCTAGTCACTTCTTTGATGTTTCAGAGGACTACCCGGGAAGGATTATTATTGTCATTTGGGGATCTGTCAACATTTCCTTTCCTTTGGACTCTTTAGAAACCATAGGTAGAACATTTTTATAGTCAACAGCTGGTATCTTAAAACCACCTTTTCTTGTACTTATATTTATTTGGTTCTTTTGTTTGACTCACAGATAGAAGACTTTCTCAAAATTCTCCATGAAGTTGATAAAACTCTTGCTGGTGCCCTGGAGGAAAGCTTCCCAAGTTTGAAAGCTCAGACTTAAACACTGAATTTGGAGTTTCCTCTGCCCAATAAATGAACTTGACTTTCTGCACTGACAATTGAAATTGACATATAGGAGATGTTAGGTAAAGCCTATTGGACTTTCATTGTCTGGTACTACACCCATACTCTTCTCCCTGCCTCAGTCTTCTCTCACTTTCATTCGGCATTAGAATCTGCAGGTTCCTCTGCTATCAAATCCACCCCCAAACACACACACATTTTTTTTTGGTATGGTTTTGTGTTAGTTGTCTCCTTTAGGTAAAAGAAAACAAAAATATAAGCTTGTTATTGAGGTTCTTTTTAGGTTGAGAACTTCTTAAGGATTTTCTTCATAACTCTTAATTTGATTTTTACTTGAGAATTTTGTATTTGTCTCCACTGCAAGTACATTCAGCTGCACTAATAAAAAACCCTACTTTAGGAGCTTAATCTGATAGCTTTTATGTATCTGATGCAGTAAATCCAGAGGTGGGCAGTTCTAGACCTGATTTCTTGACTCAGGGATCCTGATTCCTTTTACCTCTCCATGTGGTCTGCGTGTAGACCTTTGTATTCATACTTACTGTCTTGTGGTTAAGGGGGCTTTAACATCTGCATCCACATTCAGGCAGGAAAAAGGAGAAAGAGGTAAAGGGGCTTTGTCCTTGGAAATCTTTACCTTCAGATTTGTAAAGGACAGCCGTCCCTACCCAGAACCATGTTGATGACTATCCCTAGCTGCAGCTATTTGAAATCAAGTGAGTTTTTATTATTATTATTATTATTTATTTATAGGGTCTGTAAGAAAGGCATGAAGAGAAGGGAGTTGTGAAAGGCTTTTTGATAGTCAGTCGGTGATGTTTGCTACAGTATACAAGCACGTCTTAGTGTTTAGTGATTCTTAATTGTGTTGATTATATGCCAGATTGTCAGTAACAACACAGATGCAATTTTTAGTTTAGCTTTGTTACAGTTCAGGGTTTTTTCAATTTTATAAGTATGAAGATAGAAATGTAACATTTTGATGAAAGTGCATTAGCAAAAATCTCTACTTTCAGCATAATTCCAGTGATTGGGTTTCAGAAAATTATTTGCTTGAGAATTCAGATTTTTTTTTAATTAAGATGGAGGGAGTTTAAGGACTTTGGACTGTATACATACTGGGCTATATGTGATTTCAGTCACATCACTTTTATTCTTCTGTATAGTGCTTCACAATGAAATCTGTGCAGAGTCAGCCAGCTATTTTTAGGGAAGCCGTTTGCATTATTTAGTTACTGAAAATAGAGTTTTTAATAGGTTTTAAGAAAATATCAGTTATGAATAACAGCTAGCTTTTTACCATTCTTTAGGTAGCTTTCTGGATTATTTATGCAGATGTGACTGTTAATCTAGTTTATTCATGGGATGAGGTAAGCTTTGGATCCTCTTACTCTGTTATCTTCCCAGCCTCATCCTTTGCTTAAAAAGCAAAGCCAGATTTTGAAACCCTTCTTCTGGTATATATAGCCCCTTCTCCGTTTATTACAGAACCTTTCTAGCTTTAAAGCATTGGACTCACATTTTGTATTTTTTCCTTAAGTGACTTTTGCTGATAAAACATAGGATGTAGCATTACTGAGAAGAGATACAGTTTCCAGTTTGGACATAGTTTTATTGTCGAAAATGTTCTTGCTGAAAAGAATTGAGCTATAAAGTTAAAATCTTACTGTTAACTCTGATTAGTGGGTTTATACTGTGTGTTTTCATGTCTCCATGCTGACCTTATCCTAGGCTGAATGTGACTATTGAACATGAGATCTCAGAGGCACTGATGAAGTCACTCCTGCCTGTGTGAGTGAACTAATGTGAGTTTGCTCTTCGGTGATTTACCGAAGATAAAGGCTAGAGATAAAGATAAAGATAGAGGCTACAGCAGGTGGCGCTATCCCACAAAGTAATCTTTGCAGCAGCTAAGAAGATCATGGGGAGTAACTTCCAAATTTGTGATCCCTGAGGAGGGGTAAGGGAGCTCTTTTTATTTAGGATTTGAGATGAATATTCAGAAGGAGACCTTTATCATTGCAAGCAGAGGCGGGTAGAAGGTCACACATGCATACTTAGAAAATACGCCTATACAGGCTTCATGTGTTCTGTTAGGAAGCTTATGCTCCTTCTGGAGCAGAAATCTTAACATTATGATGAGGCAGAGGTAACTGCCAGACACTTTATGGCCCATCCACACAGGTATTGATTGGCTTGGTGATTGAGCTCAGACTGGTCAAGGCTTGCTGGAGCCTTTTTTTCCTCCTGTTGTTAGTTTCTAAAAGATAAAATTACCAGTTCCTGTAGGGTGAGCTCAGTGGATCTGCCAGTGACACCTGCTAGCTAATGCTAAGAATTCCATTTTATCTCTAGAGGTTTAAGGTGAAAGGTACAAATAACCCCGTAAGAATAATACTCCCAAGTTATTAGTCGTGTTTACTTCAGTCCATATGAATTTCACATTTTGTTTTAGAAAGAGTACATATTAAAAGGGAAGCAGAAGGCCCCTGGGTGTCTGAGGGAAAGAGTGCCACTCAAAGTGGGTAAGTCACCAAGGAAGGAAAAGGATATATCTGGGAAGGCTAAGGATGTGAGGTCATGTCCAGGTCATTTTCTGTTTACCATTTCTGCCTTGGACCTGTTCTTGTACTTGTTACTAATTGCTCTTGTAACATTGTGAAGTAGTGTATATTTTCATATTTTGATATGTTTTCAAACTTCTGAAATCTATATAGTTATTTTAAAGAAATAAAGCATGAGCCATGCTAAATCTTTTTTAACGCTCTACAGTCTGATGAATTCACCCCCCCAAATTTAGGGGTTGCATTAATTATAGATAATACTTTGAAATGTGCTTTCTCCAGGAGCTTCAATATGAAATTTGGAATTCCATGTACAAATGAAACTGAAATTTTTAGTATACTTTGTTGCAGAGAAGGGTATGTACAAAATGTACAAAAAATATACAAAATGAACTTGGGTTAACATTTGTTAAATGTGTTGTTGTGTTTCTAATTAAATTTGAGTTTGATTTTTCAAGTATCTAAACCACTTAAGACCAAACACATTAAGACATATTTTCCTTCTAATCCCCCCGCCCCAGTCTGCATGCAGGGACAGATAGAAAAAGTCATGAAACCTGTAGCAGATTTGATCATTGTTCTCAAGTCTTCACTTCTGTGTGTACCCATTCTCATGCCATGGCTTCTCAGTGGGTACAGTATACTTCTCTGTTCCTTGACTTTGAGTTTGAACAAGTTACTTTGCTTTGGGCAATATAAGTTTTTTTCTTCATTTGTTTAAATATATATTTAATACATAATTATCAAGAAAAGGAAGAGGACTCATATACATATCATAGAAGGATATAGATATATCTTTCTTATATCTTTATATATAGATATATCTATATGTCTCTCTATATCTATATCTATATATAGATAGATCTGATATAGATATATATTAGTGAAAAAACCAGACCCTAAACATAAGTCAATCAAAAGCAGTCAATTTGAATTTTTCATTCTTCATTCAGTTTGGTTAATGAAGGCTTTATATATTTTTTTAAGATTTTATTTATTTGAGAGAGAGAGATCACAAGTACACAGAGAGGCAGACAGAGAGAGGAGGAAGCAGGCTCCCTGCCGAGCAAAGAGCCCGATGCAGGCCTTGATCCCAGGACCCTGAGATCATGACCTGAGCCCAAGGCAGAGGCTTTAACTCACTGAGCCACCCAGGTGCCCTGGTTAATGAAGGTTTTACTTTAATGAGTATGCACGTGCATGGGTGTTTGTGGCTGATGTTTTGCTATAGTATTCTGTTAAGGGTCTACACTTACCAGGTGCCATATTCTCTGGACACATGGCTGCGGAACATTTGAAATGTGACTAGTCCAAATTGAGATAAATGTAAAATACATATTGGACTTTTGGAAAAGTAATAAGAAAAAATTTAACATATTTTTCATCAATATTTTATATGGATTACATGTTAAATGATAATATTTTGGATATATTCAGTTAAATACATTATTTAATTGCATCTTTTTTTACCTTTTAATTTCTATTTTTATTTTTCTATTTATTTTAAAGATTTTTATTTATTTATTTGACAGAGAGAGACATAGCAAGAGAGGGAACACTAGCAGGGGGAATGAGAGAGGGAGAAGCAGGTTTCCCACCAAGCAGGGAGGGGCCCAATGTAGGACTTGATCCCAGGACCCTGGGATCATGACCTGAGCGGAAGGCAGACCCTTAATGACTGAGCCAATCAGGCGCTCCTCTTTCTATCTTTTTAAATGTGACTACTAGAAGATTTAAATTGTACAGATTTAAACTACTTTTTAAATTTTTATTTATTTTTTAAGGATTTACTTACTTGACAGAGAGGAACACAGCTAGAGAGGGAACACAAGCAGGGGAGTGGGAGTGGGAGAAACAGGCTTCCCGCTGAGCCAGGGAGCCTGATGCAGGGCTCAGTCCTGGGACTCTGGGATCATGACCTGAGCCAAAGACACATGGTCAATGACTGAGCCACTCAGGCATCCCTAAACTTTATTTTTTATTTTATTTAAAATTTTTTCCTGAATTATTTATTTATTTATATATTTGTTGACAGATTTTTTTTTAAATTAACATTAGTAATAGGTGAGCACTATTTTTTAAAAATCCTAACAATCCAGGTAAGACCAAAGTCCTTTTTCTCTACCCTCTTTAAAATTCCTAGCCCCTCTCTATGTATTTACATAATGGAACTGAGCTAAGCAGAGTATTTATACCATTCTTTTTTAAGGCTTAATAATATTCCTTTGTTGTGTATATACCTCATTTTCTTTATCTGTTTGCCAGTGGACATTTAGGTTTGACCCTGTCTTGACTTAGTGAATATTGCTTCCATGAACATGGAGTACAGATATCTCTTTGAGATCCTGATTTCAATTCCTTTGGATATATATACTTAGAAGTAAGATTGCTGGATTGATGGTAGTTTTATTTTTTTCAATGACTTATTTATTTTAGAGAGCATGTACGTGCACTAGGTGAAGGGGCAGAGGGAAAGGGAAAGGGAATCCTTATGTAGGGCTCAGTCTCATGACTCTGAGGTCATAGTCTCAGCCATACCCAGGAGTGGGGCGCTTATGACTTCACCACCCAGGCACCCCTGTTTTTTATTTTTTTGAGTAAACTCATATATTTCCATAGTGGCTGCACAGTTTACGTTCACAGTAACTGTCCACAAGTGTTCCCTTTTCTACACATCTTCATCAATACTTGTTATCTTTGTTTTAATAATAGCCATCCTAAAACTGATATGAAGTAATAACTCATTTTGGTTTTGATTTGCATTTCCCTGGTGATTAGTGACGTTGAGCACCTTTTCATACACCTCTTGGCCATTTGTATGTCTTTGGAGAAATGTCTGTTCAGTTCTTGCCTAAATTGTTATTTGAGTTATTTGGGTTTTTTGCTATTGAGGTGAAGGAGTTCCCTATATATTTGGATATTAACTCATTGTCAGATACATGGTTTGGAAATATTTTCTTACATTCCATAGGTTGCCTTTTCATTTTGTTGATTGTTTCCTTCGTTATGCAGAAGCTTTTAGTTTGCTATACTCCCACTTAACTTAGTTTTGCTTCTGTTGCCTGTGCTTTTAGTGTCTTTCCAAGAAGTGATTATTAAGACCAATGTCAAGAGGCTTTTCCTCTGTTTTCTTTGTGGAGTTTTACCATTTTATGTCTTATATTTACATTTTTATTCATTTTCAATTAATTTTTATGTATAGTGTAAGATAAAGGTCCAATTTCCCTCCTGTTTGTGGATATCCAGTTTTCCTTAACACCATTTATTGAAGAGACTGTCCTTTCCCCATGATGTGTTCTTGGCACCACTGGTGACCATCAGTTGACTGTGTATGTGTGGGTATATTTTTGGGCTCTCTGTTCAGTTTCATTGGTCCATATGTCTGTTTTAAAACAGTCCCATTTTTAATAGCATCAAAAAATTAAAACATTTAGGAATAAGCTTAATCAAGGAGATAAAAGACTTGTACACTGAAAACTATGAAACAAAGAAATTAGGCAGACACGAATAAGTGGAAAGACATCCCATGACCGTGAATTGGAAGAAGTAACATTGTTAAAATGTTCATACTACCCAAAGTAATCTATAGATTCAGTGCAACCCCTATTAAAATACTAGTGGGCATTTTTTCCCCACAGAAATAGAAAAAAAAAAAAAGTCCTAAAATTCAGGTGGAACCGTGAAAGACTCCAAATAGCCAAAGCAATTTTGAGCTGAAGGAGGAAAGCTGGAGACACCACTCTTCATGATTTCAAAATATATTATAAAGCTTTTTTTTTTTTTTTTGAAAGATTTTATTTATTTGACAGAGAGAAACACAGCCAGAGAGGGAACATAAGCAGAGGGATTGAGAGAGGGAGAAGCAGGCTTCCTGCCGAGCGGGAAGCCCAATGTGGGGCTCCATCCCAGGTCTCCAGGATCATGACCTGAGCCAAAGGCAGTCGCTTAACCAACTGAGCCACCCAGGCGCCCCTATTATAAAGCTTTTTAGGGTTTCATGAATGAGATCTGGAAAGCTTTAAGAATCTGAAAATTCTACAACTACATTTTTCACTAGAGATAAATGAAGATGTACCAGACTTGACACTTCATTGCAAATATGATTTGTACTAGAACATCAAGAGCTCTGTAGCTACCCTACTATATACCTTTTGCTTCCTCTAAATACCTTTCCTTGTGAAACGGTTTTAAATTTACCTTGGAAACACCAGTTTCCTGTGTTCTACTGCTAAGGTTACAGCATATATTTATAAAAACTTCTGCTCAATAGGACACCTCGTTAATTACATATTGGGCTTATATCAATATTGGGCTTGTTGACCTGCAGGCTGTTTAGGGGTTGAAGCCTTACTCAGACCATCTGCCAAACCCTGCCCATTGGAAATGCTTTTCCCTATTACTGTAATGAAATCACTAAAATCATTTCCTGTTCCCGGTCCTTGTTCAGATCTTCTATCTATTGTCAATAAGAGGATATTAAAATACTCAGGAAAGTCCACATATCCTTTTCATCTTGGTCTACAGTGTAGCACATGGCTTTGTGTTGTAGTGCTGGAAATAATAAATAAAGACGTCAAGCTTATTGTAATAAAAAAAGGGCTGCTTATTAAACTCTTTCCCCAGCTGGTTTTCCTTTGACATCATGGGATCTATTTATAATGACTTTTATGGGCTTTTCTTCTTACTGTTCAGGGTTTATGTGATTATATAAGAAATTGAAACATTTTGGGAACGGTCCCTTCGTAGTACTGAGTTTCCTGCTCAGTTAGGCAAATTACAGCAGTGGGACAGTGGGAAGGGAGAATGGACTTTTTATTCTCCTGGAGGAGTTTGACTTCTTCAAGTATGAGCTTGCTTCCAGGAAGGAGTGTACCTTGAAATCATGGTGGGTGGGTGGATGGGGACCATATTTATTGTAGTCTACAATTCAAGAAAATGCATGTCCGTGGCTTTATTATAAGTCACTGGGTCAATGCAGGATCATAGAGTTTTTTTCTGAGTGGTGTCTGTTGACCCCATACCATTTGAGGAATTTGGCATCTCTATAAAGTCACTCTTCCTTGGGGACTGTATTTGGAAGGCTGGTGGCATTTATAAATCCATGAATATGCTTTCTTCAAAGTGTGAATGGCGTTGGACTTGTCTTTCCTGTGCCCAGGAGCAAGAGTCACTTGGCCAATCAGCAAGTACTTCTGGAGGAAACAGATCCTTTTACCTCCCCTATCTCAGAGAAGTCTGTACTCTGTCACCATTGGGTGAAAAAGAATCTGCTGATGTTGTGGACCCTGGAACAAAGTCCCAAAATTGAATTCCCTAACTTTAAAAAAATTTTTTTTAAAGATTTTATTTATTTATTTGACAGAGAGAGATCACAAGTAGGCAAAGAGGCAGGCAGAGAGAGGAGGAAGCAGGCTCCCCACTGAGCAGAGAGCCTGATGCGGGCGTTGATCCCAGCACCCTGAGATCATGACCTGAGCTGAAAGCAGAGGGTTTAACCCACTGAGCCACCCAGGCGCCCAAATTCCCTAATTTTTTTAAATGTTTGTTTTAGGTTTGGACAAACCAGATAATGTCCTGTTTGTCCTAATCAGTTCCAGAAGTAATTTCAGTTTTGTGATTGTAGCAGTCCGTATTTAAAGTGATTTGGAGACTTCTTGCTCCAGATGCTCACTTTGCTTGTTGCCCACAGCAAGTGATATCTGAATGGTCTTCAAAGATCCAGATTTCACATTTTTAGATGAACCTTGAGTAATTTGAAAATCTTAAGACAATATTTTTTTCTTTCATTCTGTTTGGACATTTTTTTTTTTTAAAGATTTTATTTATTTGACAGAGAGAAACACAGCCAGAGAGGGAACACAAGCAGGGGGAGAGAGAGAGGGAGAAGCAGGCTTCCCGCTGAGCAGGGAGCCCGATGTGGGACTCGATCCTGGGTCTCCGGGATCATGACCTGAGTCGAAGGCAGTCGCTTAACCAACTGAGCCACCCAGGCGCCCCTGTTTGGACATGTTTTAATGTGGGTATGCTATCTCTTTAGAGCACTTGGATGAAAACACACGATTTTTCACAGCAATTCATGAAGCACTCAAGGATTATTTTATGTTATAGGAAGTTGTACCCTGAACTCATGTGGACCCAAAGGAAACCAGGGGGATCATGCTGCAGAAACCCTTTGGAGGAACGTGCCAATTGCTCCGTAACCATGAGTTGGCTCTCCTTTGATGGAGAGATTAATAGTTTCCATAATCATATCATCCTGGTTGCTCTGTGCCCAGAGTTTACTCAGACTTGAAAGAAATGGAAATTAATTTGAAAAGAAAAAAAAAAAATGTTCCTCTTATCTCCCCTCCAAAGCCTCTCCTCTGGAGAAGAGATGAGAAAGAGATTCAAGGCTGTTTTATCATTGGAAGCCAAGAGGTTTATTCTCTTTTGCAATCACTGTAAAGATCCAGAAGAAGGCAGCTGGACAGTGGGGAGGAGGTAGGCATGGGAATTGGGGCACAGCTCTGTGCATGTAATTTCAAACAGAAGAGAGACATTTGGTAGTGGACCTGGTATATACCTGGAGAGTCATCCTATGAAGCTGTGAGCATCCAAGTAATTGCAGAAGAAGAAGAAAAAAAAAAAAAAGGGTCTTGTAGCTCATGTAATTGTTAGAATCCGTTCTTTTCTGGCTCTGATATTGGAACTCAGTTCTTTTTTAGCCCCCACCGTCACTCTGACCAGTTCTCTCACACTTTGTGTCAGTGCTGATTGTTGTAATGTTGCTATTGGGCCTCAGAGGATTTC
The DNA here is from genome assembly GCA_004023965.1 of Spilogale gracilis. Lineage (NCBI taxonomy): Eukaryota > Metazoa > Chordata > Mammalia > Carnivora > Mephitidae > Spilogale > Spilogale gracilis. The sequence goes on from PITA01018696.1 coordinate 37,824, forward strand.
AGTGGGCAGAGGATTTGGTTCTCTATGGGAGCATTGGGATATTAATAAATGGCTCTTGTGTGTCTCCAGTCAGAGATAAACTTCCAACAGGTGATTGATAAGTGTTTTGTTTCAAGTTTATTGAACCAGTAAGAGAAACTGAGTTGTAGAACACTTCTCATTTATTCATTCATGCCACACTATATTGTGATTTGTTGGAGTTGACATGTGTTATGCACTGTTTGGTTCGTGGGACTAAGATGGTGACAATTCCAAATAGGGAGAAAACAGGGAGCTAGTTAATAGATGTTCATTCCATCAGTTTCTGAAAGTCAAGGACCATGTCACTTCCCTTGAAGTGATGATGTACTTTTGTTAGACAGGAGAACCGGTTCCAAATTCAGGTTCAGCTGAAGGTTCAGCTGCTCACCACTTGAAAATCATTTCTCAAGAGACAAGTGATGGTGGGAAAGGAAAGGTTGCTTTATTCAGGAAGCTGGCAACTTAGGAAGGTCTCAGAAACCATCTTCCTCATCTAGGGGAAGGCTGAAGGTTTTAAAGGGGAAGGCATGGGAAAAGGGAGGGGCATCTACGTGCCAGAGAAGCGGGAGCCCAGGTGGTTAGTCGTATGTCAACGTGACTGAGCAGAATCAGCAGCAGCTGTTTTTGATGTAGTTAGGCTTTATCTTCTGGGAAAGTTTGGTCCTTGATTGCTAAAGGCCAGGGGTCTGCACATCTCCAGGAAAGTAGGTTAGTTCTGCTACAGATCAAGAGATTGATGTTAGCAAGCATGGAGTGTGTAAGCTTGAGGCAAGTTAACCCTTAAGACCGATTGGGGTGCTGTTACACTTTCAGTCCTGCAAGTTATCTGCCAGTAGGAGATTGGGGATTTTTTTTTGACTCTTACATGATTATTAAAGATAGATTGGCCCATTTTTTGGTTGGTATCTCTCTGCAGTTTATAGATAGGCCCAACGGCAAGCACCCTTCCACAGCTGGCCACCTTCAGTGACAAGGACAGAAGAGAAATGTTTGCCTCACTTCTCTTTGGGACCTTACAAAGATGTCACCTCTCAGGCTGCTCCCGTTCCATCCTAGGGATTGGCCATATCCCACCTTCAGAGAGAGGCTCTGAGTTTTAGCTTTCCCAAGCTTTCTGAATTCCCCATGCAGTATATGCTGAATTGAGAGCTAGCCGTCATGCCAGTAGACCTGCCATACCAAGGCATGATGATGCCATAGCAGAGGCCGGAGTCGGGGTGGGGGGTGCGAGGTATGGAGGAGGGTTGGCCCAGGTGGCTGGAGGAATAATGTGTATATAAGAGACACCAGGGTTTGGTGCTACTGGGAGCTGAGATGAAGCCCCATCACTTAGGGAGCATTGTGGAGCCTGACCCAAGCCAAAAGACAAAATCCTGGATCTACATTAGCTGTAGAACACAGCCTCAAAACAACGATGAAGCAGCCAGCACTCCAGAAGCTGAGAGTTCACAGCTGGAAAGAACACAAACCTTTTCACATCTACCATGAAGTTTCGTGGTTACAACCCTCTGGACACAGTCTTAGGAAGTAGCTCTTTAAAACAGTAAACTTTTTTTTTTGTTTTAAAGACAATTCTGGAAGGGTCTATCAATTTCAGTTGTTGAACTGGAGTAAATTAAAACAGATTGGATTGAATTGAATCCAAAATGAATTGTATCTTTGGCTTATTAATTTTCCTGCTACTAACAGATGAGGGCTCCAGAGAAATGCCAGACTGGATAGGAGCAAAATGAGGCTGTGCCTTTTCACA
>PITA01018697.1:0-39643 GCA_004023965.1 Spilogale gracilis
GGGCATTTACCCCAAAGATACGGATGTAGTGAAAAGAAGGGCCATATGCACCCCAATGTTCATCGCAGCAATGGCCACAATCGCCAAACTGTGGAAAGAGCCAAGGTGCCCATCAACAGATGAATGGATAAAGAAGATGTGGTACATATATACAATGGAATACTATGCCTCCGTCAGAAAGGATGAATACCCAACTTTTATAGCAACATGACTGGACTGGAAGAGATTATGCTGAGTGAAATAAGCCAAGAAAAGAAAGTCAAGTATCGCATGGTTTCACTTACTTGCGGTGCATGAGGGGCAGAAGGAAAGCAAATGGGAACTAGGGTAATCTAGGGAGGGAGAAACAACAGAGACTTTGGACACAGAAACAAACTGAGGGACTTGGAGGGAGGGGGGTGGAGGGATGGGAGAGCCTGGTGGTGGGTACTGGGGACACCTAAAGCGTGGAGCACTGGGTGTGGGGAATGGGGAATGAATCTTGAAACACTGGAAAAAAATTTAGTAACAATAAAAAAAAAAAATCTCGATGCAAGCCTTATGGCTTTTCCCCCCACTCCAATGTCACCCAAGCATTTCCCTATTCCTGCTTTAGACTAGATGCCTAGATTCTGAGATAATAGTGCATGTATTCTTAATCTTGGATCAGTGCCCCATTTTCTGCCAATTGATACATTCTCCATCTGACCACTAAAGACACAGAATGGTCACTTTCTTATATGGTCCTTCCTTTCAGCCAGCTCCCATGGATGGATAGGCTTCATTTGGAGGCATTCAGGGGCATATTTTCTTTCTCCAGGCTCATTTTAAGATACAAAAATATCCAATTATTTTTGAGGTCTTAAGCACTACGCAATTCTATCAGGAATCCCATTTACACCACTCAACCATCAAGAAAGTTTATCTCTTCATTCTGAAATCTTTCCAAGACTCATACAGTTAAGCCCCTCAAGTAAATTAAAGACATCTTCCCTTAGCTTTTTGTTTAATTAATATTATATTCTTCTAAACTCCGCAACTAAATACCTTCAACTACATTATTATTTTTGAGAAAGGATCTTCCATATTTTAGGAGTATGTCTTCACCCTTCCCAAAAGAAATATACCCAATACACACACGCATACACATATACTCTCAGTAATTAAATATTGCCTATGGGTTGGTTTTATGGAGAAAACAGTTTATAACGAAGAAAGGAGTTTCATGCCATATTTACGCACCTAGGAAATATTTTGGTACTATCAAGTAGAAAGAATCTTGCGGAAGATGATCCCAAAGTTTTAGACTATGTTTAGATATCCTAGTCATTTTAAGTTGATAATAAATCTTGAGGTAAGCAGATAAGTAAACTCCACAAATCCATTATACTCTCAGTAGTTTGAGAGAATAAGCAAGCCTAAGTATGATTACCACATGCAAATGAATTTCTTTTTTCCCCAGTATTAAAATAAACACTCACATGCTTTATAGGACCAACGAAACCCTAAATGACCGAACACTTGCCTTCGACACTTGCCTTCGATACGTCCCTTGCACCTGAACTTTTAACCAAACTAGTCTGCTTTTATTTTCTCAAATATACTACTTTCTCCAGCTTAGAGCTTTTCCAATTTTTCAGTCCCTCGCCTGAAACATTTTTTACATCTTCCAGTTTGCATAAGTAAGTTTCTTTGAATATAAGTTGCCTTACAATTGTGTTTCATTCACATCAAATGATTAACTCTGATTGAAATTATACGTTTGTATATTTTATGTTATATATATTTGTATGTATGTATATTATGTACATATGATATATGTTTGCATATTATATGTTTGGTTATTTGATTGATTTCATTTCCTCCACAAGTCAGTTATTTCATGAGAACAGGGATCATCTGCTTTTTTTCCCCTACTGAATCTCCACTGTATTGTATAGAGTCTCATAAAGACTAGGTCCTCAATATATTTTTGTGAGTAAAATTTGGGGAATAAATCAGAGAAGAATTTCCTTAGGAAAACTAAAGGTGTATGTCTCTATTTATCGGCAGTAATGAAAGCCATGGTTATTTATCAGGTCTCCTGGGAGAAAATAGACTGAAAAGAGGGTCTAGGAATAAAACACTGAGGAATTCAATATATAATGGCTGGGCACAGCAGGATGCTACTGCAAAGGAGTCTGAAAAGAAGTAGACAAAGAGGTAGAGTAAAAACTGTAAGACTGCGATGTCATAGAAACAAGGGAAGAGTCTTTTTCAAGAGGGATAGAGTGGCTTTGGAAAGATAAGATAGATAGATATCTCCATTGAATTTGGCAAGGAGGTCACTAGTGGTCATAATAGAAGTTGCTATGATGGCTTGATGAGAAGGGACGTCCTATGACATTGACAAACCTCAGGGCCACTGTTGAACTACATAATCTGAAAGAATTATCATCTTAGGAATTGTCCCTAAAAGTAAGGCTGTATTGTATAAAACCAAATGTGAATCTATAGAGGTTTCTCAATTATATATTAGTAATTAACTCATTTAACCTTATTTCTTAGTGTTCTGCTTCACTACTCTCAGTGTGAGAGCACAAGTCACAGCAGATTTCTTCCCCAAAAGCACAGCCACATACACTGGGCCATCCTCTATTTGTTAGTAATCCATCTCATAGCTCTTGTAGGTGCATGATATTCACTGAAATCAATAAGAATTACGGGCACAGAAGTGCTGCAAGGCTGACTCTGTAGTACTCCAGGATATACTGTCCATACACAGCCAAACAGCACTTGGATAATGGGTGAATATAATTGTAATAAAACCCATTATGTCTTTTCTTTCAGGGAGAGAAAGAAAAAAAATTATTAAAATTTAAATATGGCATATTCTGGAAACAGTGTGCTATGGAACAGCACAGGGACTTTCAAACCTTGATTATCTAAATACAGACAACTTTTTCTTTCTTTTTTTTTTTTTTTAAAGATTTTATTTACTTGACAGTGAGAAACACAGCTAGAGAGGGAACACAAGCAGGGGGAGTGAGAGAGGGAGAAGCAGGCTTCCAGCCAAGCAGGGAGCCTGATGTGGGGCTCGATCCCGGGTCTCCAGGATCACGACCTGAGCCGAAGGCAGCGCTTAACCAACTGAGCCACCCAGGCGCTGCCAAGACAACTGTTTTAATGTAGGAGCAATTTATTAAGGAGCCATAAGACTGGACTACAGATACAACCTGGGAAACACTTTTTTAAATAGCAGACTTAACATTTTCGTAGTAAAATATTTCAAGAAGCTAATTCTGATTAAGTTTCTCACTAAATGTATGATGAGCCAGAATGGATAGATTTAAAATACAAACTAATTTACTACTGTTTGAAATTTACATTTGTTGAGAATTTGCAACGGAAAGGATAATGCCCACTGCCTGTCTTTTCTCAGGTTTACAAGTATGCACATCCTACTCTCTGACCTTCTGCAATGGTTCCCGGGGACATGCCTCTGCAGAGAACCTGATTATTCACCAAGAAAAGCCTATTTATTCTAGACCAACTCTGGAAGGACCAGGTTAAGTAAATTTATGTTGAAAATCAGGCTCTAGTCTGCCTTTTCCCCACTACTGAGGTGAAGAGAATTCCTTCATATAGTTTACATGTTATTCAAATAGCTCAAGGGAATACACTTTGTTCTAGGAGAAAAATTAATTTAATTTGGCATATGAAGTATAACCGAAGATCTTTCTCTTAATGGTGTGACTGCACATGCACTTTAAAAATGACATTAAACCATTTAGGTAGACTCCTATTTATAAAGATTTATTTTAGATAGAACATCTCTAACAAAACTAGAAGGATCTTTACCATATTGGCCACTGATAAATGGCACCTACAGATATCACTGCAACTAGATATCACTGAGAATTGAAGAACAGAACAAGAGCTTTCCAGTATCATTTTTTTCAGATGATCCTTTTTTTCCTCTATAGATAAGACTGCTGAAAACAGGTTCATTAAGACTTTTCCATCAGCCAGAAATATCTAAAATGCAATCTTTGAACTGCTATGTCATATACTATCAGTGACCCAAAAAAAAGGAAGAAAAAAGACATTCTTCCATTTAGCTAAGATTGCGAGTCCTTGCTGACATCACTGATGATATAAATATTATTATTAAGAAGAACATTAGTACAGATGCATGTATTTGTAATGTTGTGATCAAATTGTTTTGGAAGGTATGTGTACGATCTTGTTTCTCTTATCAATAGAGCACATTTATTCAATGCCAGTAACATACCAGGTGCTGGAGCAGAAGTAAGTCAGATGGTCCAAGAATTTCCACATGGGAGAGCAAACTTGGGCAAGTCTTTGAATGCACTTTATTTAAATATTTCCTACTTTGCTACAGAGAACTGTCAACTGAAGTAAGTCATTGTGCTAAGGCATAGTGAAATTAATGGAATGTTATCAATATTTCCTTTAATTTTTATTGCTTGTGCTGCCTTGGGAAAAAGATCTATTTTTATAGTGAGACGAACATATATACAGAATGTTAACAGATTCTGGAAAAAGCAAAATCCTGCTAGGTGAACACATGTTAGCTATGGCCACAGTAATGAACTATGAATTAAGGTTTTTAAAGCATCTTCATCCGTGTATAAAAATATCTACCTATAATTATTGCTGATCGCCATACACATACAAATACACTTAGCCACAGAGTACTGTTAGCAAAGATTATTTGTGGCAGTGAAAACATTCTAAATCCTTCAAAGGAGGAAATTATTAAAAGAAAATCATATAACAGTCACACAAAAATTCTATGTCATTTTTAAAAGAAAGAATGGGGTATAATATTCAGTTTGCAAATTGGAAAGATACACATAATATATTGTTTAACAGCCAAAAGAAAGACTGAAAGTCTAAGAAAACGTAGGAGGGGTAAGACTTTTAAAGTCCATTCAGGCCAACCAGATGACATCAGTGACACGTAGGTATCCAAGTCCAGATTCCCAAGAAAACAGGATTTGAAGCGACGCTTTGGTATTGAGACTTCGACTGCAAAGCAGGAAGCTTAGGAGGTGGACGGAGAAGAAGAGGCGTGGAAAATCAAAAGAGAGGCCAGGCAAAGTCAAGGTGGTATTTTACCAAGCTGGCTATGGCTTTGTGAAAAGACCCAGTTGGTTGCTGGGCCAAAGAAGGCATTTCCAGGCAGTCATACAGAACCTCCATGTCTCTGTACCTCAGAGGAGGGAAAGCAGAGGACTCTATTTGCTCATTCCTTGAAATCTCCAACCCTTCACTGATTCACGTGTGCATTAACCACAGGAATTAGGTCCCTTGCTTCCAGGCAGGAAGGCAAACTTCATTTGTCTACCTGGCCCCTTGGATGGTGCCTGAGGAAAACCACATTCCATGCTCTTCAAGGGGCACTTTACATCAGAAAAGAAGTAGTAGAAAGAGCCAGAGACTCTGACCCAACAAGTTTAATAAGCAGGATGTTCCAAAGGAGTTGTGATTCCTGCTACAAAGGCATGAGCAACAGCGGCTATTACAGTCCCAAGCAGAGTCAGAAGCTGAAGGAGATTCAGCTGCAGTGGTGGGATCAGCACTGAGATCGGCACTGGGATCCCCATGAGCTAGAGACCAAGGGCCAGGTAGACAAATGAAGTTGAGTGAATCAGAGCAGGCTCATAAATTGGACCTGCTATATATTAGGCAGAGCAAATTACAACGGACACTCACGCCCAGTGAGGAAACATAGTAAGGGGTAGTAGAGACTTGGGGAGATCGCCATGCTGCTACCCAACCCTGAGAAAACTGTTACTATACAAGGATGTTGGTCCGAAGTACAAAGGTTGCATTAATCGGTAATCTAAATCAACACATAAACAAGACATAAGGTTTCTATTCTTCCTGGTGTCCAGAAGCCTAATGATAGCCAAGGAGAAATTTTTGAAATTTCACAAGTAATTTTTAGTGACATTTTGATATCTGGGAATTATGAAAAAAATAAAAGCCTAGTAATGACTTGCAGTTTTTTTGTGGGGTGTTTTTCGTCTGAAAACAAATACTAACTTCTTATAAACCTCATGACTTAAGGTTAAAAAAACAAAAAGTTATGTTCATCAACTTGAGAGTATAAGAATTTGGTTCAGAGATGCCTGGAAAAAGTATCATATGAGGAAACTATACAAGGGAAAAAGCTCTAAGGAGGTAAGCAGGAATTAAAAGAGCCACACTAATTCTGTATCTAATTCATAAGCCACTCTAAGGATTGGGAAAACAAATTTTACTAGCTCCTTATTTGCTTCCCTCTTTAAGGATAATTAAATTTCAGGTATATTCTCTCTACTTGGTCAGGAACAGCTCCATAATTTTTCAATATTCTAAAAATGTTTTTTTGGCATTTCTCATCTGAAAAAACTTGTTTTCCCAAATTCAGTTCTTTTGTAATTATGTACTATATATATCTATAAGCATTCTTAGATCTGGAGGAAAAGCAAAGTGTAATCTATTTCTCATCTATCACCTATAATTAGAAACAGGACAATCCCTATTTTAGGCAAATTCTCTCATGGAAGATGATAAGAGGGATGACTTCCTGACTTATTCAGTGAGTCAGTATAAAAACCAGACAACACGAGAACAAGGAAATAAAATCATAGACAAATATTATACAGGTACACAGAAAAACTATTAAATAAAACATTACTAGCAAATTGAATCTGCCAGAGTGTAAATAATAATACAAGAGTGTGGGATTTTTCAACATCAGATAATCTATCAAAAACTTTACCATATTCATATATTAAAGAAAAAATCTATCTTCTGAAAATAGTAGTCAATAAAATTCAATACTAATAATAAAATGTCTTAGTAAATGTGAAATAAAAGGAAACTTTATTAAACAAATGAAAATTATAATCCTATAGCAAATATAGATACATAGGAAATATATACATTCTAAACATTATATAAGTATTTAATCTCCTGCTTATTGTCTTCAGTACTTTAGTGAGAACAAATATTGCTGGGTCTTAGTCTTCCTTTTGAGATTCTGAAGAAATATGTTTTCAACCATCTCAGCTCCTAGATAATCAATATGACAGAGATTATTTTTTCAACTGCTCTGTGAATGTGTTAGTAGCCTCCACTGAAGATCAAATCTTCCTTTTTTTCTGCCCAACAGAAAATTTTCTTTTTAACCAAAGGGCTATTTCCATCATGGGAATAATGCTCCTTGCTGCTAACTTGACTCCCTACTTTATTTTCTGGCCTGATTTTCAAAGTTGGCATAATATTCTTGGCCTCCCTCCTTTGAAGAAGCTGAATTGGAAGGTGATCCTAGCTACTCTTACCAAATCCTTTAGCAGAAAGCTACTGTCAGAAGTACCTGTTTTAAACAAAAAATTTCAAAGACTATATTAAAAACATCATAATATGGGGTGCCTGGGTGGTTGAGTTGGTTAAGTGTCTGTCTTTGATTCAGGTCATAGTTCCAGGGTCTGGGATCGGGCCCCACATCAGGCTCTCAGCTCCAGCTCCGTGGGGAGTCTGCTTCTCCCTCTCCCTCTGCCTGCCACTCCCCCTGCTTGCACACACTCTCTCTGTCAAATAAATAAATAAAATCTTTAAAATAAAAAAAAAAATAAATCATAATGTAATACATTAAATCGTTTTTAGCCTAATTTCAAGAAATGCTAACTACCCAAATGAATATATCTCTCTCCAGGTAGTTGACTCTACTGTTGTTTTCTTAACCACACAAACAGAATCCTATTTTGTGTAGTGATGCCCATACTCAAACATTTTAATGGGTCAAAAAAAAAAAATTAGTGCTATATACTGTCTCCTGCTTCAAGATGAAATATCACCACCAATTATCTCAACTGCACTTTAATCGGTTTATTTATTTATTTATTTATTCATTCATTCATTCATTTGAAAGAGATGGTAGATGAGAGTGGAGGAGGGGCAGAGGAGGAGGCAAAGAAATTCAAGCAGACTCCCTGCTGAGTGCAGAGCCCCTTGAGGGGCCTCATCCCTTGACCCTGAAGTCATGACCTGAGCTGAAACCAAGGGTCAGAAGCTTAATCCACTGAGCCACCCAGATGACCCTAATCAGTTTACTTTTTAACTAAATACTTATGGACTCCACATGGACAAGAAGTGGTATTCAGAAAAAAATAAATTATCAGCTTACTTTCTACTATATAATTCAGCCATCCCACTTCTGAGTACATATCAGAAAGAACTGAAATTGGGATCTCAAGGGAATATCTTTATTCCCATGTTCATTGCAACACTATTCCCAATAGCCAACATATGGAAACAATCTAAATGTCTATCAATGGATGAATAAAGAAAATGTGGTATATAACATATAATGTAATATCATTTGCCTTAAAAACAAAACAAAACAAAACAAAACAAAAACCTTGCTATATGTGACAGGATGAGTGACCTGGAGGTTAGAACAAGTACTACATTATTTGACTCATATGATACATCTACAGTTGAGAAACTCACAGAAGCAGAGTAGAACAGCCATTTCCAAGGGCTGAGGAGAAGGGGGAAATGCAGAGTTTTTACTCAATGGATATATACTTTAAGTTATTCTAAATGGATAATTTATGGAGATCTGCTATAAAACATAGTGCTTATAGTTAACAATCCTATACTCTACATTTAAAAATCTGGGTGCCTGGGTGGCTCAGTGGGTTAAAGCCTCTGTCTTCAGCTCAGGTCATGATCTCAGGGTCCTGGGATCGAGGCCGGCGTCGGGCTCTCTGCTCAGCGGGGTGCCTGCTTCCTCTTCTCTCTCTGCCTGCCTCTCTGCCTACCTGTGATCTCTCTCTCTGCCTGCCTCTCTGCCTACCTGTGATCTCTCTCTCTGTCAAATAAATAAATAAAATCTTTTTAAAAAAATCTGTTAAGAAGGTAGGTCACATGTTAGGTGTTCTTATCAAAATAATTTTTAAAAATTCTTTCCACAAAGTTTTAATGACCCACTCAGAACATGTATACACCCATACACCCCCCCACACACCTCCCCCCACATGTATCCATCTTGTCTCAGAGAGGGTCAAGCCAGCTCTGAATACCCAATAGATCAAGGGTGGTTTCCAGGAAGAAGAGAAGATGCAGAGGCAGGCTTCAGAATCAAGGGAACAATGTTTTACATCAAACCCGGGGGGTGGGGGGGTGTCAGAAAGGCAAGGAAAAAATCAGAAGCAAAGGAATCTGTAACCAAGGTCAGTGGAATGAAGCGAATGGTTTCTGAAGCATGAACAAAAGTAAAATAACCTGGAGTGATTATTTGACCATCAGTTCTTACAAGGGTTATGTAAGTTTTGAGACAGGAATGGAGTTATTAAATGCACTGAAGCAGTTTGAATAAATACTGGCTAGTTTTGAAATGATGATTTAAACTCTATGATGAAGTTCAGTATAAAATATAGATGAGAGTATCACAATCACTGGACTTCTCTTCAGAATTGCATTGCAAATGTGTCTAATAAAATTTTCTTCATGTAATTTCTAATTTATGACCATGGGCAGTCCTTTTATACTTCTGTTCAATCCTCCTATTTCTGAACTATGCATACAAATCACATCCCTGTGCTTATAGTACTTTACTGAAATCTTGTTGTATTAAACATTACTCAGCATATAAAATCTAACTTAATAGCTGAGGTTTAGGCGGCATTTTGCTGTAAGGCAAAATTGCTTTGGGTTGCAGTTTGCAGAAAACATTCTACCTATCATGATTAAAAACTCCAAATCAGCCTATCTTCCTCATGACTCCAGCATTTAGATTAGACTTTTGCTTGTTATCCATTGTTACTGACACCTTTGAAACCAGCGTTGCTAGCTCATATACACCTTGAGGCTCAGTTCCTTTAGCTCTTGACATCAGATGTCAAACACAGAACTTATAACCCAGTATTTTTCGCTCTTCAAAATTTAGACCCTTTTTAGGTGATATCAATTCCATTCGCATTAAACTATTAAACTTTCATATCATCCAAGTCAAACTCTACATCGCTTATTTCTCTTATCATTTGCTTCTCTAGCTTACTTCTGACTGTATTTTACTCACTACCCAGGCTAAGATTCAGCTTAGCTCTGTCACAGCTCCCTTTCCTAACAGCCTGTCTTCCATAGGTTCTTTCCCCCCTCTGCCACCATCACCTATCTAATCTTCCCAGGACTGCCAATCCTTGACCATAAACCATTCTTACCACATTTTTTTTTTAAGATATTTATTTATTCATGTGAGAGCCCACAAGCCAGCCGGGTGTGGAGCAGCAGGCAGAGGGAGAAGCAAGCTCCCTACTTGAGATAAGGAGCCTCATGCAGGACTTGATCCAGGGACCCTGGGATCGTGACCTAAGCTGAAAGCAATCGCTTAACCGACTGAGCCACCCAGGTACCCTGCCCCCTTTTTTTAGTTTTAATATTTTTGGAAAAAGCTAAAAGAACTGCCCTGTTGTAACTTTTGATACTCAATTTCAACTGGACTCCCATTCATACTTGCGATTCTTTTCTTTATTTTGTATTGGTGTTCTGATAAATTCTTTGTAATGCCTATTTCCTATCTCCTCTTTTTCATAAGCCAAAGCTGCACTTTATCTAAGCTGACGTTGCCAGGAGACTTAAACTATGTGGTGTAATTTATTTCATCTCTTCTCTCCATTTTTAAAAATGGTTGTCTCTGTAATACCCTTATTTCTCTCTACTGAAAGAACATGTATATTCTACATTTTTCAGGTTTTTTTTTTCTAGGCTTGCTATAGATCTCATTGCTATCTCAACCCTCTTGTTCATTTACACTTCTTTGATGGTTTACCTCTACTTTGAATCAAAGAAAGGTATGGCCTCTACTTCAAAACTTCAAACAAATCATTGTTTAATATTTAAATGATTGTTTTCTTTTTTTTTACTTCAAACTTTCAAAATGGCCTATATTCCATTATTACCATACAATCTCTCCTTAATCCCACTCACATAAATGTAAATGTCCAGCAGTTTATATGAACAAACTTTTCTTAATTTCCAGTTAAAACGCTGGTATGCTTCAATCTTCTTTGGGTTTTATAATCTTTCTTTCTTTCTTTCTTTCTTTCTTTCTTTCTTTCTTTCTTTCTTTCTTTCTTCTTTCTTTTTCTTTCTTTCGAACTCTGGCTCATATAACACACCTTTGCTTTTTTTAATCACTTCCCAAGGTTCAAATCTCGATCTTCCGGGTAAGAACTTAAGCTCTTTTAAGGTATAAATTAATTAGCAAAAAATCTTGTACTAAAAGTATATTGGATTTTCTCAAAATAATCATATTTAACAAGATTATTTCACTTCAGTAAAGTCTTCTTTTGCACTTTATTAACAAGACACATAACTAGGACAGAAGACCACCTCTATGGGTCTTTAATGCTGACCTCCAGGCTACAGCTCCTGAGAAAGAGCACCCAAAATTACAAGCCAAAGTTTGGAGTTTGGGTGCGTATCTACTTTATAGATCCATCTGCATGACTGTCTTCTAATGGAGAGTCCAACCACTGGTGAAAAAACAGCATTATCACCACGTTTTGCAATGTCAGTAAGATCTCTGAGAACAGAGAGAAGAATCACGATGGCATTAGGTGAATTAGTAAAGTATTTAAGTCAATGATGTGCATTTAGAGAACAAATAAAGACAAAAATGAATTTCAAGTATAAAATCAGTAAAGCCTAAATATAAACTAATAGTGATAAATAAAGCTTCAAATGCTATTATTCTTCAGGGGATACTATAAAAATGTTTCTGAATGGCGACAAGCCCACACTTGTTGAAATGGGCTTTCTAGGTTTTCAAGAAGACATGAGAAATGCAAAGAGTGCACTTACGAAAACAAAGTAACAATCATGGGAATAGCAAGAATAATCTTAGTGGATTAAAAAAAAGAGGTATGAGAGACATAATTATGAAGCAGTCATAATCTCAAAAGTTAAAACATAACCAAAGAATGATGTTCTGACTTTGAACAATCTCCTTTGGAATTAATTTTTCCCCAAGGAAAAGATGAAAAAAAACTCCAGTGACTAAAATTACTTAATTTTATTGACCCATCTGAAAAATTATGAACAGCTAGGATTTCTAAGCAAAATAATAGGCCCAGTTAAATTTGAATTTCAGATAACCCACAATTTTATTATATTCTTAATCTAATTATTCATAATTTATCTGAAATTCAAGTTTAAATTGATGTCTTATATTTTTTTTTTTAAAGATTTTATTTATTTATTTGACAGAGAGAAACACAGCCAGAGAGGGAACACAAGCAGGGGGAGTGAGAGAGGGAGCAGCAGGCTTCCCGCGGAGGAGGGAGCTCGATGTGGGACTCGATCCCGGGTCTCCGGGATCATGACCTGAGCTGAAGGCAGTCGCTCAACCAACTGAGCCACCCAGGCGCCCTGATGTCTTATATTTTTATTTGCTAAATCTAGCTTCCCTAGAAGGCCCTAACTGGTGAATGTTTTTGTGTTACTATTTAACTACTGCTGGACTATCTCTCCCACTTTCAAGACTGTAAGTTCTAGGAGGGACCATAATCCTTCATATTTACTACTATATCTTCAGCATCTAAAACTCCAAATTCTAAGACAAAGTTTGAAGGTATTAGGGGTAGGAAGGTAGGATCAATTTCACAGACTCATCTCCATTATTATTTTCTATTAAAGTTACCAAGCATTAGTAGAAAACAAAAATCATCATATCCTGAAAGGCCAGTAAGAACTCTTTCACAAAGAAGAGGAGCTTGTAAAAGATTTACTTTAAATAAAGGAATGAAAATGAACCACTCATGTTCTCTCTCTCCACTTCTTGGTTACCTTAAATAGCAGTCAAATTTTCCTTGGTTGACAATACTCTGTGGTAGTTGATGTAGGCAATCAACCCACTTAAATTTCTCATTCAGGCTCTCTCTCTCTCTTTTCTCCTTCCTCTCTTGTTAGACAAAATAGTGACCCAATTGCACTGATAAATCACAAAATTTTAGAACAAGAAGGTATAGAAAATATCAATTTTATATCCTTTATTGTACAGATCAAAGGACTAGAGCTCTCATAACTATGAGTTATTTCCTGATCAAAACCTTTTACTAGTTCTGTGTTATAAAATAAACTTTCTAAAGGCTTGGTATAGTGTAAATATGCTCCAAGATTCTGCCTCAGCCCTCCTCTCCAGATGTGTTTCTCATCACAGTACTGAATACTGTCTCCTGGCACCTATTACAAGTGTCCCAGTGCTCTCACTGGCCCATAGGTGACCACTTTCTCCATTGCATTCCCATCTGTTCACGTATGTATTATCAGCTTAAACATCTGTCTTCTCCTGTTAGTCTGATTTATGTGAATGTAGGGACCATAGCTTGTTCCTGCTGGAATTACTAATGACTATTCAAGTGCCAGGGCACAGAGTAGAAGCCCAAGAAATTTTGACAAATGAGGAAACATACATAATTAATGGCATAAACAATATCAAAGTTTAAGTACTGTGTGTGTGTTTTATTTTAACCAATCTATATGATAGAACTAAAGACCTGTCAAATTTAATGTAAAAGTGGCAATAAATTTTGAGATGAAATTTATCATAAAAACAAGTGTCAGCAATCTCTCAATCTAAAAGATGTGCTGAGAAGCCTGCTCTAGAACATACACAACATGTTCTATTTTCTGCTTTCCTGTCCACTAATTAAATTTGATTTTCCTTCAGGCACACTTTGAACATGAGGAATATTTCTTGCTCTGTTGTGTGCAGTTTCTTTACTACTGTATTCTGTAGTTTTTCATCACACACACATACATACATACATACATACATACACTCACACACAATTTTGATGATGTGGATGAAGCATAGTTTGGAATCTAAACACTTTTTATCAATCACATTGCTTCTATAATTAAACATATTCTAAGTTCTTAATTCCTAATATAGAAGTGAATTTCTAGAATATAACTGGTGTGAAAACTAAGACTTGCTTTTGTATGCCAAGTATAAAAAGAAAAATATCTATACTCAATACGTAAATCAGAAATTAGTGTATGATCAGATGGTAACTAGGCTTATTGTGGTGGCTATTTTATAATGTATATAAGTATCAAATCACTATGGTGCATACTTGAAGCTAATACAATATTATATGTCGATAATTCTGCAAAATAAATAAATAAAAATAAAGCCAGAAAGCTACTGAAAGGCAAGAAGAAGAAGAAGAAGAAGAAGAAGAAGAAGAAGAAGAAGAAGAAGAAGAAGAAGAAATGGCATATGGTTATAGATACGATTTTCTCTTATAAACACATTTTAAACAAAATTTTCAAATGACAAAGATGTGTTGGTTGATGCATAATGGCATCATCATTTTCAATTTTCTTCATTTTATTTAGATTCAGGTGGTAAATAGATACAAAATGACAAAGTTATCTACATCACCTGTCATTATGTGTGGATGCATTATTTATACATGTATTAACAAACCTCTTTTAATTAACATTAAAGAAAAAATATTATATAGAAATTGGTAATTCTTTTCATAAATATAAGAGATTATCCTTTATTTGCCATGTGTCAAGTACTATGTGCAAATTATTAAGTGAAGCAAGCACACTGTTGATTTAAACCTCAGTATTCTCTAGAATGATCAATAATGTTATTATCCCCCAATTTGATTTTTAAAAAATGGAGACATATAAATTCAATGGATATACTCAACTATAAAAAATGACTTTGGTGAGGGGTGACTAGGTGGCTCAATAAGTTAAGTACCAGACTCTTGATTTCCACTCAGGTCGTCATCTCAGGGCCATGAGGTTGAGCCCCACATCAGGTTCCATGATCATCATGACATTGGCTCAAGATTCTCTCTCTCCCTCTCCCTTTGCCCCTCATCCTCCTTATTTTCTCTTTCTTTCTATTTCTCTCCCCCAATCAATCAATCATTATTTTTAAAAAGGACTTCAGTTACATAAGTATTACTTAGAAAAAAGGTGGTCACCTTATATTTGATTCCTTACAAATTTAGTAAATTCACCAAGTAAAATCTCAACTGTTTTATTTTGGTCAACATGCTTAGGGAAGATTTAATCAATTCTACCTTTGGCAAATTACAGATATCATCTATATAATTAAAAAAAAACAAGGAAATATAATAACAATTTATTAGCTATGCCTGGGATCTCATCTTATAATTATTAACTCTTAGATATAATTTTAAACAAACATTTTGAAAATCATTGTATCAGAATAAGTGGTTACCTTTTGGAGGTCACGTATATATGCCTATAGAATAAACTAGTGAATGGGAACAACTAATTTTCTGGGATATCTGTGAAATAAATTTTCAAATGATGATATTACCCATATAGTCATTAATTTGAGTATTTAAAACAGAGTTATGTTTTCTGGAAAATTGCTTTAGATGACTCAAAGACTCAAAAAAGGTAAAGTTGCTGATGTCTCAATATGCAAATAAAGAATGCAAAGAAATGTTGATGAAATATGAGCAAGGGCCAGGTAATAGTTCTTAATTTTTCATGTATTTTTTATTATAAACATGTATTTTTAAATTTGAATATTAAGTAATTTGCAAATATTTGACTATTTCATCTACACTCTGGAAGGTTTTTAAAAAAGATTTTACTTATTCATTTGACACAGAGAGAGAGAGAGAGAGAACAAGGGGGGGGGATAGCAAAAGGAGCAGGAGAAGGAGGTCACTGAGCAGGGAACCCTCTGTGGGACTCGATCCCAGGACCCTGGGATCATGACCCAAGCTGAAGGCAGATGCTTAACCTATTGAGCCACCCAGATGCCTCTATACTCTGAAAGACTTTATCGTTAAATTGCCCAATTAAAAAATTCTATCCTTTGTAAGATAAAAGATTGGCTTATATTATGGGGTATTTCTATTATGAGCATGTATCACAATATAACCTCTGTCATTCAAATAATAAAAGAATTGGAATAACCAACATCTGTCCACATGCACAGCCTGGACTTTTAAATACTGTCTACTTAAAATGTGCATCTACTTTATTACATCTAAATTTTTGAACATAATCCACAAAATAAAATTATACATTGGTAGTCTTTAATACTTCTAAAATTCAAGTGTAATTAACATATAATGTTATATTAGCTTTGGGTGTACAATATAATGATTCAACAACTCTGTACATTACTCAGTGCTCATCATGATAAATATACTCTTAATTCCCCTTATCTATTTTACTTATTTCCCCCCAAACCCCTCCCTCTGGCAGCCACCAGTTTGTTGTCTGTATTTAAGAGTCTGTGTTTTTGTTTGTCTCCTTTTTTTTCTTGGTTTGTTCATTTGCTTTTGTTTTTGTTTTTTTCTTAGTCCATATATGAGTGAAATCATATGATACTTGTGTTTGTCTGACTTATTTCACTTAGCATTATACCTTCTGGGTCCAACCATGTTGTTGCAAATGGGAAGATTTCATTCTTCTTTATGACTGAGTAATACTCACATTGTCTTTATTCATCTATAAATGGACACCCGGATTGTTTCCATATTTTGACTATTGTAAGTCATGTTGCAGTGCATTGTCTTTTCAAATCAATGTTTCCATTTCTATGGGTAAATCCGGAGCAGTGGAATTACTGAGTCCTACGGTAATTTTATTTTTAATTTTTTGAGGAATCTCCATACTGTTTTCCATGGTGGCTGTACCCATTTGCATTCCTACCAATAGTGCATGAGGGTTCCCTTTTCTTCACATGTTGACCAACACTTGTTTTTTTTTGTTGTTTTGTTTTGTTTTTTGTCTTTTTCATTCTAGCCATTCTGACAAGTGTACAGTGATATTTCATTGCAATTTTGATTTATATTGTCCTATTTATTAGGGATATTAAGCATCTTTTCATGTGTCTGTTGACCATTCATGTGTCTTCTTTAGAAAAGTATCTATTCAGGTCCCCTGACCATTTTTTAATTCAGATCCTTTTGGTGTCTTTTGGTGTTGAAATATTTAATACTTTTTAAAGGCAGCCTCTTGGTAGGTGAAAGGACGTGTATATATTCAGTTGATATGTACTTTCTCAGAACTCAGTATGTTTTGGTGAGTGCAGATAAGTAATATCTAATCACAATTCACCTTAAAGGAAAAAGAATATAAGACTAGATAAGGAATAAAATAAGCTTCCCTAATATATAATTTATAATGCTATTATTAATAAATTGTTCTAAAAGGTATGCATTTTGATCCTTAAAGATCATGTTGTGATTTTTATGATAATTCTGAAATTTATTCATTACATTTCATGAAAAAAAAAATGTGTCTAGGCACTCCGAGCAGAAGCTATTTTACTATATGGGGTTGGTACA
Organism: Spilogale gracilis; assembly: GCA_004023965.1. Lineage (NCBI taxonomy): Eukaryota > Metazoa > Chordata > Mammalia > Carnivora > Mephitidae > Spilogale > Spilogale gracilis. The sequence continues at coordinate 17,349 of PITA01018697.1, forward strand.
CTTTTGTGTAATATGCAGCCAAAGAGAGCAATGATTCTTCTTCCCAAAGAAGAGCATTACTGAAAAGAGACAATGCGCGATTCCCTCCATGTTCAAGATACCGGGGTAGCCATGAAATAAGTTAGAGGATGTTTTCCAAAATGTTATGTGCACCCTAGCCACGCATCTTGCTCCCATGTTAGTCTTACCTTCAAAATGAGCCCATCTTTCAGACATGTCATCAATTTACCTACTTTGTCAAAAAAGCAATCTTTAAAAGAGTTGCCATTTACATCCTGAAACCAACCATGACAAGAGGTGAGAAATGGAGTAGGCAAGATGTTTACTGAACATATTATTTAGCTCTAGGTATCTTAATTTCTTTTGAAATTCATGAGTTCGACTTTTTAAAAAAATGAGGGCTGGAGTGATCATCTAGCTCTCACCATACTATTGTGCTCATTTGGATTGAAATGGTGTTGCAATGCCCAAATCACTATTTTTAAAGTAATTTTCTACTTGATGTATTTGTTCACATTAATAAAAAATTATTTTGCCGTAGTCATTCATAGCCGCTGAAACAGCAAAACGCAAGCTAGTCCAAGATGATCTAATTTGTACTTGCCACCACAATATTTCTTCCAGGCATAATCAGCTACTCTGTCAGCATCAGTGAACTTCCTCTCTGTATGTTTAATGAGAAAATGTGGAGAAAGAATATCAAAAAATATTTTTATCAGGGCTCAATTTTCCATCCCACTTATAGTTTTAAGATTCCCAGGCAGTAGATGAGGCTCAGGCAAAGGTGAAAAGCAGCTAATGATTTTGGTTTCTCATTTCTAGAGTAAGAACTAGGTAGATAGATGGAGAGGGAAATTGTATAGGATTTAGTAATTCTGTAGCTATTCAAACACAGGAAAGAAAAATGAAAAGAAATTTAAACTTGCCATGCCTTTCCCTTTACATATTCACAGGAAGTAGATTACAAAGACAAAATAGAACTGCAAATGATATTGAACTTTATGAGCATTCCTAGACTGATAATATCCTAGAACAATATAGTAAAGCTTAGCTAAATCATAATATAATTGCCACTGAATAATAATAATTAAAATAAATAGGATCTATAGAGTACTGTGTGGTTTCCAAATTGCTTGGATACATACATCATTCTGTATTTATATCATCCTTAGCAAACACATAAAAACCAAACCTCGCCAGGATGTTTTAAGAAAAAAAAAAATGGTTTAATCAAATCAATGTGAAAAATTGTACTTAAAGGAATTTAAAAAGGTGAGATGCATACATCACTAGAAAATGTATAGTCAGTTTACACTGAAAAGTAACTTCTTTCTGGTCTTATATTTTGCTCCTATGTACTATCTTGTTTACATGATGAAATACCACTACTTCCCTGCTGTACATCCCCTATACTCCACATTCCCACATAAGCACACCTTGTTTCAATAATATAAAGATTCTCCTCTCCCAGGAACTAGGGGCAACAGTGTCCAAGGAATATAAGACCAGGTGGTTTAGTCCCCTGTACTTCAATATCTATGTGGGCCCCCACCAAGACCACCCTGAGAATATTCAATGGAAAGCTGGTATTCTTTTTATGCAAATGTACATTTTGAAATTTCTCTTTCTCAGGAGGTGGCAGTACTTAAATTGCAGTTTAAAGGTCTGTATATGTCAATAAGTAAGATATTGTTGCAATTAAAGTAGTAACATAATTTCTGCTATGTCATACATATTTATGCATTCAGTTAATAAGTAAAGACCCTACTTTATCCCAGGCACTGTTCTAAGGATGTGGGAGGGAGGGAAAAAAAAAGCTTCTACTGAGGGGGAAGACAAAAAAATGTAACGAATGAGGGCACCTGGGTGGTTTAGTTGTGTGTGCCTTTGGCTCAGGTCCTGATCCCAGAGTTGTGGGACAGAGCCAGGAATGAGCCTGCTTCCCTCTTTGCCCCTCCCCCTCCAACTGCTCAGACTCTCTCTCCCTCTCAAATAAATAAATAAAATATTTTTTTAAATGTAATGAACAAGTAAATATATGGTATTTTTTTTTAAGATTTTATTTATTTGACAGAGAGAAACACAGCGAGAGAGGGAACACAAGCAGGGGGAGTGAGAGAGGGAGAAGCAGGCTTCCTGCCGAGCAGGGAGCCCGATGTGGGACTCGATCCCGGGTGTCCAGGATCATGACCTGAGCCAAAGGCATTCGCTTATCCAACTGAGCCACCCAGGCGCCCAATATATGGTATTTTATAAGGGAAGAGAGGCTATAAATTGCCACCAGATAAGAAGGATGACTGCACACAATGAGAGGCAGAATTTTAAATAAGGAGGTAAAGGTACATCTTATCAATAAGGCACATTTGGAAGAGAGTTGAGGGGGATGAGAAGAGGTGCATGTACACGTCTAGGATAAAAAGGTGCAATTCAAAGAGAATAGGTATTTCTAAAGCCCTGAGGTAGAATTATACTTGGCAAGTTTGAGAAATAATACAAAAAGGTCAGTGTGCAGAAATGGGTGGATAGGAGAGAAGATGCAGACATTATAAGTGTCTTAGAAGACAAAATGTTTTAAAAGGCATGAGAAAAATAGAAGAGTCAGAGATAAGCCCATTTTCCATATCTCCATATTTTATAGTAATAAATTCTGCTTACAAACTGGAGCTATAGGATAGTAGGGTGTTTGGACTCAGGAAAACCTGAGTATGTATTTTTCATGCTTGGTTGAAATATGTGTATGTAAAAGCAAATATCTATGCAATTTCTATATGATTTAATAAACATTTCAGTCTATATTCTAGCCAACTTTTATATGAGAGTAAGAGAGGACAGAAAGAGAGATGTAAAACAGAAATATGTAGTAGTAAGAATGCTTTTCTCTAACTAGTTCATAATTGCAGGGAAAAGCCACCAAGTAGAAATGAATATTTCTTTTAGTCGATGCTTACAGTGAGGTCAATACTATTTTCAGGTAGCCAGTAATTCTATCTTTAGCTTAAATGTATACATTTTGGTACACTTATTTTCACAGAGATTTACATTTCCTTTAAAAGCACACTAACTACAACAACATAATATGAATTTTTATAATGCAGGTAGGATATCGGTATATCCTGCACATATATGAAACTACGCTAAGCAGATGGGGTAACAACAAAATCCCCAACCTAACTGAATAAGGTTCACAAAACAATTCCCATAGAGGTTATTTACAAAATGTTTTGAAAACATGATCTCCCTGAAAATGGTAGAATTGTAACCTCTCTCTAGGATCCAGGCACTTTGGAAATGCAGGAAGCCACGTTCTTGGGGGGGGGGGCACCCCCATGGAAATAGTCTCAGATTTTACACTGTAGAAAGAACACTTCCCATAAACGGAGAACTCTCTGGGGGCATCTACAGGACTAAGTGGTAACTCTCAGGGAAGCAGCGGTTTGGGAAAGTTCAGTCATGCTGCATCATTAATGAATTGCCTGATTTATAACCAATGTAAATTTGGAGCTGGCTCCCTTCCCAGAATGTTTCCAAGCAGGAGCAACACCACCGACGCAGAAAAACACAGCAGTTTGAGGAATTTAAAAAAAAAAAAAAAAAATGAAGTTTTGGCCAAGGCGTAAAGATATAACGGATGCTGAGTTTCAAAGGGGAGCCAGACCTCCTGGAGAATATAGAAGGTGGAATAGTGAAAATGAATAATGTCACACTGCAACCTTCGCCACACCAAAGCCCCAAGCGACTCCAGATACCGGAAGAGCAGATTCGGACAGCATCTGCGAAGGGATTTCTTAGGGAGAGAACTGCGCAGTGAGTAGCCTGTCCACACCAAAAAGGGAAGAATGGGAAGGTGAGACCACAGTAATTGAGGGGTACAACGTTCAGTGCTGCACTGCTGTGAAGATTTCCGTTTAGTATTTGCATAAATGTATTTATTAAAGTTTAACTTTCTCTTAGGAAAATATCACTAAAACAAGAACAACAAAAGCTGTCCTTTTTGCCCTATCTTGTACAAACTGCTCCATTACAACCAATAAATGTATCATTTATCACAATCCCTTTGCAAATTTTTCATTAAAATAGCTTTAAGAATATTTTTTTCTTTTAAATAAGTTTCTACTTATAACTTCATGGGATACTTAGATTACCTTTAAATAGACAAAAATTATTTCTTTAATGTTAGGTATCCTCATATTTGCAGATGAAGAAAAGCAATCCTCATAAATTGTAATGTCCCATATCGTATTCCAAATGTCTTTACTTGCTTTGGTGTATTGGATATAGATTTAAAAAGAAAATGTAAATGTATCCATATATCATACCAGCTAAGATAAATTAAGAAGTTATATCATTTATATGTCAGGGTAAATTTATAATATTTTACTAGTACTTAAAATAGATATAGGATGATTTCCAGCATAATTTCATTATTATCTTATAATTGGGTATGAGTTAAGCTGATGAGAAGAAATATTGAAACCATCTTGCAAACATCAGTAGTATTAACCCACCTTGGCCTCCTAAATAATTTCTGGACTCACCCATCACAGACCATGAACTAATTTAAGACTCCCAAACTTTTTAATTCAGAGCATTTCCAAGTGCCTACGGCTATAAGACACGTTTCAGGAAGAAAGAAGTGACTAAATGCCCAATTCACAATAATGGGTTTAATATGTAAGAAATGGCAGGCTACTGCTTTGCAAAGCACATTTTCTGTTTTGGCCCTTGGCCATATTTACCCAAATTTCTTAGGGTTGATTTTTTTTTCTCCCTTAGAATTGCTTCATGGAAGTAGAATTTAAGAAATTATTTTAAGAGTCACTTAAAATGGGAAGTCAGCAGAAAGTGGGGTTTTGGTTGATAGCAGCCAAAAACATTCTAAGGAGCATTGGAGGCTGTGTAATTTTGAAAGGACTGTGTTTCTATGCATTGTATTCAGTAGTCTACATGAGCAAAAACGATAAGAAAAAAAGATTAAGCAGACTGCATTGCCGCGGATGCTGGCAGCCTGCCAAAGCCATGAGACGGCAGCCATTCCACTCCGACTGTCTTCACAGTAACATTACCCTTCACCTGCTAAATAAAAGAAAAGGGATCCATTGAAATCTACAGCGTGAAGTCACATCCACTTAAGTTCTTGCTTTTCCTTCATACAAAATATTTGTGTATCCGCTAGCAGGTTAAATCCTTAGCTAGTATATAAATTGTAAAAAATATCATGTTAATTGTTGACATGACCATAAAGACAAGTGCCTGACAGTAAATTGGGATAGTTATATTAAATTTGCTTTTGCTGCATTTATATATATGCATTTACACACATATGAAGAAAAAGAGAAGTGGAGTGGGGGGGGTGGGAGCAGGCAGCCTGGAGAGTTCAAGACAATGTATTTTTTGTTGTTGCAAGAAGTAAGGGTTACTTCCTGTCTCTTATTGTCTCTTGTAATACAACTGTTTGGTTAGGATAGTTTCTAGTTTTCTATCACATGACTTGTCATTTATGTATTTCAGGAAAGAGAGAAAGAGAATATATATCATCCAATTTGTGTATTTTCCGAACATAAAATGAGGAACAAAGAGAAAGAAAGTAGTGGAACATATTAACCTTGTCTTTTTGGAACAAGAAGTCTATTTGAGGAACTAAGCAACCTCCTAGAAAGGAACTCGTTCTCTGTGAAATAGAAGTGATGTGCATAATCTGTCCAAAAATTCAGGTTGGTTGCCCGAGGGTAGAGGAGATTCTCAGTATAGTGTGATGACCTCCCTTGAAGTAGCCCCCAGCCTGATTCCCTATAGACTTGTGACTCATGTGTGAATCTTCAAAAAGAGAGAATCGTTCCCTTGTGGTGGAGTGTAACTCAATTCTTGAAAAGAACAAAAAGAACAAAAGAAGGATCTCTTTACAATGTGGCTTCAGTACCCAGTGGAATCTGGTAAGCACAGAATAATAGGCAAGAAATGACGCAGTGAAGGAACCTACAGGAGATGGGAGTACCTAGAAAATATAGCCTAACTTCAGGATGGCTGAATGGATGGCTGCCATCATGAGCCAGGGCAAAACAGAATGTTCATGAACAAATGTGAAGGGAAACAGTAGCAGAGAAAAATATAGGTTCTGGGATATTGTTACTGTTTATTCATGTTTAAGCCAACATAGACAATGCACTATGTCCTTTACAAACATTATCTCACTTGAGCCCCCATAGTTTTTAAATTAGATATTATAATTCCCATCTTGCACATGAGGCAAGTGATTACTTAAGTGCAGGTATTTTAAAAGGTATCATCCTCTTTTCATACTTGAAAACATGCAATGACTCCATCTCTAGGGTTTGAGAAAAAGGAAATGTTGGGATTGTAAATCAATATTAGAAGAGTAAAAGCAGGAAATACTGACATTAATAAGAAGTTATAAATAGAATAGTATTTGGTAACTGTTTATACACACTCCTAAAGTGGTGGCAAAGAAGGACTACTAGTGGTATTTCAAGGAAGACGTAGTCCAGCTGCAGTAGAAGTCTGTCTGTCCATAGTTTTTGATGCTGCTCCTGACCCCTGTTGCCCATCTCACAGAGAAAGAAGTGGGTCAGGAAGCTGCCCCACAGCCACGGCTCTTAAAGATATGGAAAGGACACCTGTGGAACCAGAGTGGCGATTCACCAAATTAGAAAGACTCTAGCCAGCAGCAAGGTAAATTCTTCAGAGAAGGTATGCCCTAATTTGGTGAGAGGGCAAAGGAAAAGAATCTCCAAGTGAAAGGACCAGTCCAGATGGTGCTCTGAGAAGCACTACAAGAACAACTCCTCATAGTGAAGCTTCTAAGACTTGGTGTCATTTTCAGGTGAGGATCCACAAAGGACTCACTGATTTGCACCATCCCTCTGAGATTGGTGAGCAGATTATTTTCATCAGTATTGAGCCAGGAGTGGAGGTTGAAGTCACCACTGCTGATACTTAAGTCAAATTTTTTTAGTACATTTATTATCAGTTGCTTAGATAAAAAAAGATATAATGGTACTAAATAAGACCACTGAAATATGAATAACCTAAGAGCTGGGACCAATAGTTTAGATAAGTATCAAAGGCTTATGTCATGATTACATCCAAGAAGGAAAATCGATGTTTCAAGAATGCCACCCCCAGATTATGGAGGCTTGTGACGAGCACTGGGTGCTGTATGTAAATCACGCATCACTAAATGCTACTCCTGAAACCAGTACTATACTATATGTTAACTAACTAGACCTTAAATAAAATTTGAAACAAACAAATAAAAAGAATGCCATCCCCTGGTAAGAATAATACAAGCTATAAATTACCTATTGACAATTAAATTCTGGAAGGACATCACTCTCCCTTTTTTCCCCTCCCACACCATCTCTTCACCCCCCCTTTTTTTTTAAGATTTATTATTTTATTTATTTGACAGAGAGAAACAGAGCGAGAGAGGGAACACAAGCATAGGGACTGAGAGAGGGAGAAGCAGGCTTCCTGCCGAGCAGGAATCCCGATGTGGGACTTGATCCCGGGTCTCCAGGATCATGACCTGAGCCGAAAGCAGTCGCCCAACCAACTGAGCCACCCAGGCGCCCCACTTCACCCCTTTTTTTGGTACAGATTTCAAAAAGTTAGAATAATGCAAGAAAGGGTAAGCCTCGCTTGATTTCACTTTCAGGTGTTTTCTTTCTAGCGTCTGTGTACAGTTTTTGTAGCCACAAATTATCCTAACAAATTAACTGGGATCTTCTAAACTAATAAAAAATGGTTGAGCAATTTGTCCACAGTTAATAGGTAACAGAGCTGGGATTTGAACGCTGTCTTATTTGAAGACCCATGCATTATTTTTTAGCTTTTATTTTGAAATAATTATATAGTTAGAGGAAATTGCAAGACAGTACAGAGCAGGGGCGCCTGGGTGGCTCAGTTGGTTGGGCGACTGCCTTCAGCTCAGGTCATGATCCTGGACACCCGGTATTGCGTCCCACATCGGGCTCCCTATTCAGCGGGAGGCCTGCTTCTCCCTCTCTCACTCCCCCTGCTTGTGTTCCCTCTCTGGCTGTGTCTCTCTCTGTCAAATAAATAAATAAAAGCTTTAAAAAAAATTTAAAAATAAAAAAAAAAATTTTAAAAAGACAGTACAGAGCAGTGCCATGCACCTTTTACTCTTTACCCCTCAATACTTAATTACACATAAGTACATTATCATATCAATAAGAGGGAATTGCCATTGGTGCAAAGTGTGTATGTACTTTCATGTCATTTTATCCCATGTGTAGGTAGATTCATGTCATCACCTCTACAACCAAGGTACAGAACTACCATCCCACAAAGCTTCTTTCAGACTACCCTTTTAGAAGTACATCCACTCTCTCTCCTTGACTATCTCCAAATTCTGGCAATTTGTTCTCCATTCTATACTTTTATATCAAGAATCCTGTAAAAGTGGAATCATACAGTATGTAACTTTTTGAGATTGACTTTTTTTTCCCAGTCAGGATAATGTCCTGAGGTTCATTCAAGTTGTTGCACCTATTAATATTTTGTTCCTTTTTATTGGCAAGTAGTTTTCCATGGTATGGCTAAATCACATGAGCATTTTGATCATTTCTACTTATTGACTATAACAAGAAGCTTCTGTGAAAAATTGTGTATGCATTTTTGTGTAGACTTTGCCATTTTTTTGAAATAAATTTCCAGAATGTAATTGTGGGATCATAAGGTAAGTGTATATTTAGTGATTTTTTTTTTTAAGAAATTGTCATTTTTTCCAGAATAGGGAACCATGTTTTAACCACTCTATTTCAGTGCTTCCTAAATTTAAACAAGCTACAAGCAGAAGATATTATTGCCAGCCTCTAATATGATCCCCAGTGATCCCTGCTTCCTCCTGGAATCTACAACCTGGTGTGACCTCTCTCTGGGTTTTAATAAGATTAGTATGTATGGCTAAGAGATTATGACAAAAGTAATGGTATATATTTCCAAGATTAGGGGTTTTTTCTTTCTTTTTTCCTCTCTCTCTCATTCTTTCATCATTTGTTCTGGAAGAAGTCATGTTGTGATAAGCCCTAAGACAGAAGCCCAGTGGTGAAGAACCGAAACCTCCTTCCGAAACCACATAGTCAAGCTTAGGACTGAATTCCTCAGCCCCACTTAGGTCTTCAAAAAACCACCAACCTGCCCAATACCTTGACTGCAACCTTATCTGATATCCTCAGCCAAACTCAACCAGCTAAGATGCTCCAAGATTCCTAACACACACATACACAAGCACACACACACACAGTAAAATAATAAATACTGTTTTAAAAAGCTAAGTTTTGTGTGCTTCACTATGCAGCCATCAATTGCAAATAAATATTTTAATTAATAGGTGCTACAATGATAAGAACTTAAAATATGAGAGTGGCTTTGAAAGTAGGTACGCCATGTGATATGAGCTCAAAAAACTGCAGTGATTTTGAGAATAGGTTATACAGAATTGTAGCTTCTCTCTTGTGCCCCATCCCCCTGTCTTTCCTATCTCTTTCTGTGGGAAAAGACTTGTTGAGAGTAGCCCATATGGTAAAGGACTTAATCCTACTGTCAACAGCAACATGAGCAATCACAGAACTGTATTCCTGAATCCCAGTGAAGTCTTCATATACTCTAACTTTGGCCACACACTGACTGAAACCTATTGAGAAGACCAAAACCAAAACCATCCAGCTAAATCATTGCAGGATTCTTGACTCACAGAAACTGTGAGATAGTAAATGTATTTTCAAGCCATTAAGATGGGGTAGTATGTTATGCAGCAATAGACAACTACTATATATAGTTCTTCATAAGACAAGAATAAAGATATCGACAAATAGACAAACATGGATAAAATTTACCAGATGCAGAAGTAATTTGAGAAAATTTCTATAAAATTATCCACATTTTAAACACAGCTAAGATGTCCATGATATTGTCTTAGAAAGACATAACTAGATTGTGGTTATAATTTGCAGAATACATCTTTAACACACTGCAGTGTTTTACTCTTTGAGTAAAACAAAAGGGATCATTAGTGTGTTTCTTGCACTGTTCAGGAGAGCAAGTATCCTGACCAGGGAGTGTGAATTCACATGGCCCATGTTTCCCCTATTGAGGGTAACATAAAATTGATAATGCTAGGTCATCCAATCAACTCTGGCTTTTATCACCCATTCACCAAGCCACCTTCTAATTATAACCTGGCTTAGTACACACATTTTCCTAGAGGAAGACCAGTTCACTAGCTAGTTGGTATTATCTCTAAGCTACTTCTGTGACAAAAAGCATAAGTAAATGTTCAAGTTAATTGTTTTCAATTTAACTATTTTGTGGCCATGTTAGCAAAAGCCAGCTAGCATAATCCTGATCAATTTCTGAATGCCCTGAAAAAAATGAGTTTGTTAATCTTTAAGTCCAAGGAACACGATAACTATATTCATCTTAACAACTAGTGAACTTGCCTCTGGTCTCTATAAAGTCATCCCTGAGTTACTTCGCTCTAAATTCAACACTGCTATTTTTAAATTTCACTGTGTCACTTATCTAACCAAACAGCTCTTATCAGTAACTTTCAGGAAAATTATGAAAATAATTCCATTGCATTTTTTACAAAACAGCTAAATGAATGAACGAATGATAGGTCAGATAAATTTGTGAATCCCAGGTTCAAAGGGGACATTTTGAATATATTAACAAGGCAGCATAAGAAGCCAGTGAGGGGGGAACCTTATGGCATAATGTTTAGTGTAGGTATGTGCTTCAATTTTGTCCGCCAACCACAGTTTTACAAAGACCTTGTAATTAGAATTACAGTGCTCAAAAGCAACTATTTTGCATTTTGGGATTTGCCTTAAGAGAGAAGGCTAGAGGCTTCTGGGTTGAGTACAAATTACCGGAGAAAGCCTTGCATTTTTTTTATGACCTAGGTTATTGTCCAATCAATGGGCCATTGGACCTTTATTATTTTAATTAAAATCGGTTTACTTTAATGACATGAAATATGTTGATTTGAGCTATTCTTTTCAGAGTCTGGAAAATTCTGCTAGAAAGTAACAGTTTCTACCTTTCTCATGGTACCCATAGATTCTGTTTAGTCTTTTTCCTTTGGGCTGTTTCTTCTTTTTGTCTTTGATTTTTATTTCTATATGACCTTTTTTTTTTTTAAGATTTTATATGTTTGACAGAAAGAAACACAGAGAAACACAGCTAGAGACGGAACACAAGCAGGGGGAGTGAGAGAGAGAGAAGCAGGCTTCCCACTGAGTAGGGAGCCTGATGTGGGGCTCAATCTCGGGACAGGATCCCGACCTGATCCCTCCAGGATCATGACCAGAGCCGAAGGCAGAGGCTTAAGACTGAGCCACCCAGGCACTCCTGCTTCAGTATATTTTCATTCAAACCCTGTCATTTGACGATGAGTCCAAAATGATCCTCTTATTTTTTTTGGTCTTTTTTTAAATGTATGTGTTTATTCATTTATTTAAAAATTAATGAGTGCTTACTGTGTATTTAAAAAGTTGGATTTAAAGGAAGAAAGGGTAGAAGGGAGAAAGAGAAAGAGGAAGAAAGAAATGGATCCTACTCTCAAAGGTCCTACAATGTAGCAGAAGGGCATGAAAACAAATGAGTGCACTAAAATGCTATAGTGTTCATAGAGCAGCAAATATTCCAAAACAAAATTCATTACTTTCTAAATGGGTATTCTTTTCTAGACCAAGTTTATCTGGTCAAATGTCTTTGTTTTTTAAACTTACTTGGTAATAACTGTCCTAACTTTATTATATTTTCTTGATTTGCTATATTTCAGATGTATGTAATTAGATATTTGGGTTATCATTCCTGCTTTCAGCTTGGAGCTACAAAAAAAAAAAAAATGCTTCATAAAATATCTGTAATTCCCTTAAGCTGACCTTTAGAACATTCCTGAAATGTATCTTTGGCTTACACTTTTGTTTGTAATGTTTCTGAAGATTAAGAAAAATCAATACGAGCCAGGTAGAACAAGTAAGGAGTAAATATCTAAAGAATAATACCAAGTAGTGGAAAGGAAGTTAGCATTTTTTTTGTATACTAGATACTGTGTTATTTATGAAAAGTAATATACATCCATATCATTTTATAGACACTATGGTGCAAAATATATAATAGAATTTGTATTCCTTTGAATTTTAGAAAACAAATGCATTTCTTTTTCTTTCCATTACATGAATAGTTCAACAACCAAAGTTATGATAATTCACACTAGACAAGATTTAAGAAAAAGACTTTCACTAACCTCATAACACTTCACACAAGTATAACCACCACATGATTTATAAGAATAGTTTTTTTGGATTTTAGGTACCAAGTGTAAATATTTTTTTTTAAAGATTTTATTTATTTGACAGAGAGAAACACAGCCAGAGAGGGAATACAAGCAGGGGGAGTGAGAGAGGGAGAAGCAAGCTTCCCGCCAAGCAGGGAGCTCGATGTGGGGCTAGATCCCGGGTCTCCAGGATCATGACCTGAGCCGAAGGCAGTCGCTCAACCAACTGAGCCACCCAGGTGCCTCCCAAGTGTAAATATTTACTCTAATTAATAGGTGAAAAAAACTGAGTTTCAAAAATATAAATTGCCTATCCTGTCAATTATTGGCCAGATATAAATGACCAAGATTGTCACATTAATATTTAGTAGGAAGTATTCAGCTCAACAAAGATTTACCCAGTGGAGATTCAGACTTAGACCTGCCATAATTCATTGTATAGTCCATGCTTTTCTCATTACCCCAAGTAACATTAATTAGTAAAAATACTTTCTCCATGAGGCTTGGTATTTGGAAATGTCATATAACTTTTCTCTGCTTGCCATGATAATAATAACATATATTGCAAAAATTTTATTCTAAAATATTTGCTTTTAAGTTAGGAATTTCCCATTTTTCTTCCTATAAGGTGGGCATAGAGGAGAGTCAGACACTAATGGCAATTCTCACCTGCTCTGTTATGCTTTAGCATAATTAAGGAAAGGATGTAATAAAAGACTTTACCTAAAGGTAACTAATATGTTTTCATTAAAGTCCTAAAATGTCTAACTCCAAAAGAGAAGACATGGCTCTCCTAAGATATAAGCTACCAAACTATGGTAGCAATTAAATGGTACTATACACTGAAATTTATAGCCCTGATGGTTTTTCAAAAGCAGTGTACATTTAGTTCTTAACTGTGATTTTATTTACTGAATCTAAATTCATTTCAAAAAGTCCTTCCATGTAGAAAATTTCATAATGGACAAAATACAGAATTTATTGGATCATCAAATACTTTCCTTCATTTCTGATGAAGTCATTTGAAATGTCCTAATAGCCAGTAATCACACCTCTAAAACATTTTAGGGGGTGAGGGGATCCTCTCAAAATAGGAATGTTTAAGAATGTAACCTGACACAAGACCTTGACTTCTGGGTTCCCGATTTTCATGATATTTTCCCTCATTATACTACTGTAAGATATATTTATACAATATAGTTAGTTTTGGTCACCACTCATATCAGAGTAAAGGGCAAACAAAATGAAATGTCTGGAATGGGTGTGTATTTTGAATTAATAAAGTTACTTTATTTTATCCTCCCCTTCCACTAGAGAAGCTCGCTGCAAAACTACAATAAATAAGCTAGCACTTATTATCCAATTATCCACAAATATGTGTATGATTTAGCTCTATTTGTAAGAATTCCAACAATGAGAAAGTTAAGAGTTTCACAATTATCTGACAAAGCCCCCATTCGCTCTCTACTCCTCCTTACTCTCAGATTTCAAAAGACCAAATTAGCACTACTGAATAAATTATCTTAATGCTACACTACTGTTGCTAAGTACACACAAACGGAAAATACAATTTCACAGTCCAAACAGAGGAGAGGGATCCAGGGAGATCAAAAGAAATACAGCCTGCAATGTGTGCTATTCACTGGATCATTTGAGGTTCTCAGAGTCACATCCTAATGAGAATGATGACTTCCTAAGGTTCTGATGAGATACCGGTCCTGGCCAACACCTTGGTTTCAGCCTGAGATTGTGAACAGAGAATCTAGCTAACTTGCACCCAGACTACCAACCCATGGAAATGGCAGGATAATAAATGTATCTTGTTTTAAACTGTTAAACTTGTCATAATTTGTTATACAGCAATAGACAATGAATACAATTTATCATGTCTATTCATTAGAGGATTCAGTATTGTAATGATGTCGATTCTTAAGTTAGTCCACAACCAGATTGGCAGAGAGACAGTCACTTGATTTATGACAAAGTTGACCTTGAATTGAAGGGGAAAAAGATGGTTGACTTAGTAATTGGTGATTAACAGATCTATAGGATAGCCACATGGGGGAAAAAAGTATCTTGACCTTTATCTCACAACATAGTTAAAAGTCAATTCCAGGTAACTTGTATGTCTAAATACAAAAAGGAAAACAGTAAAGTTCTATGCAATATCATGACATTGAGGTTAGGCAATTACTTCTTAAACAAGAAAAAAGTCAGTAACCATAAAGGAAAAGTCCAGTTGATATACTGTTTTATTAAAATAAAAATTATTTCTATCAAATAAGTCAAAAAGTGAAAAGCAACTCACTGAGTGAAAGAAGATAACCATAATACATCTATCTCACCAATGGAAAGCATCTAGAATGTATAATAATCTTACATCAATAAAAAATCAGACTATTCATTTAAAAATAGGTAAGTTTTATAAGTATTTTACAAAATTGGTCATTCAAATGGTCAATAAGTATTTGAAAAACTTCTCAAGATCCACATTCATCAAAGAAATGTCTATTTAAATGCAGTACCACTAACATCCATTAGAATGGCTAAACTGGAAATGACTAATTACTGTCAAGTGTTGGCTTTAACTTAAAAAGCAACTCTTATCCAATTCTAGTGGATATAAAATTGATATGAAACTTTAGAAACTGGCAATACCTTCTAAAACTGAATGCATCCTACCTAATGACCTAGGAGACTCCTAGGTATATAAATCCATTGGAAATGTACTCGTATGTATGCTAAAATGTATGTATAAAGAATGTTCACAGCAACCCTGATAGTAATTGCCAAATCTTAAAACAGAATACCTTGTTTCCAAGCATAAAAATGAATGGACTTATCTAAACAAAGGTCATAGTTGAATCTCACAAACAATTTTGAGTAAAATGACTTGTAAAAGTGTACATACTTGATTCCATTTATATAAACTAAAAAAGTGACAGACAAAACTAATTTATGGTGGTTATTATGGACTGAATGTTTGTTCCCCCACCCCCTGGCCATTTTATATATTGAAACCCTAACCCCCCCCCCAACGAGATGGGAATAGGGGGCGGGGGCTTTGGGAGGTAATCAGCATTAGATGAGTTAATGAGAACTACCTTCATGAATGGGATCAGAGTCCTTACAGAAATCCAGCAGTCTAAACTCAAAGAGAATTCTCACCAAAATTCGATCATGCTGGCAACCAGCCTCTAGAACGTGAGAAATAAATCGCTGCCATTGATGAACCACCTAGTCTACAGTACTTTGTTATAGCAGCCAGGACAGGCTAAGACAGTGGCAGAAAGTAATGGTTACTTTCTAGAAAGTCAATGCCTGCACAGGCACCCAGGCATGCGTCTGGCATACTGATGATACCCATTTCTTGATTTCATTGTATTTTCACTTTGTAAAAAGTGATGAAGCTGTACATCTGATTTTGCACTTCTTTATACATTATACTTGAATGAAATGTTTCTCAAATAACCCCAAAGAAATATACATTTGTTATAAATCAGGAATGAATCAACAAGAATCCATCTGCCCTTATTAGATGGTAAGATTTCTTTCTCCAGTGCCCTGGACAGTTAAACAGACATGTAAATGCACACACATACATATACTCACATGCCTGCCAAATATTGCTACATTGAAGATGCACTTATAAAGGATGACTGATGAATATTAATCTTTAAAGAACTTTCACTGTTGCTATATATATATATATATATATATATATATATATATATATAATCTGTAGTTTCTTTGTCTGATATAAAAGGTAAGAATTTTATAATATTGTATTAGGAGTGTCTGAGACTGACCTAAGTAAAACGGTAAATCTCTATATGGTGACTTATAGCCTTGAGGCTAGTAAAAAGTGTAGCGAGGGCAACTCGTTATTTTGTGTGGTAATCAGCTTCTAAAACGTCATCCAATGATCCCTGCTTCCTCGTATTTACGACTCTGTGCATTCCCCTTCCCTTGAGCATAGGCTGAATCCAGTGACTCGCTTTTAGGGAACAGAATACAGCAGAAGTGAGATGTCACTTTGAAGACTACGTTATAAAAGACTGTGATTTGTTTACCTCACCTATGGTCTCACTTAGTTCAGTCTGATGAGGCATTTGCCATGTTGTGTGAGTTGCTCTTTGGAGTAGCGCACATGATAATGAACTGAAGGTAAGCTATCCAACAGAGCCCAAAAACCTGAGAGGAACTGAATCCTGCAAACAACCATGTGACTATCTCAGTATTTGGTAATATTTAAACTTTATGGTATCTTATTGGGTTGAGTGAGGGTGCATAACTTTTTCATTCTTAGAGAAAATGTCACAAGGCAGTTTTGTAAATTATATAGTTTATGAATCTAAAATCAGAACCTTGCATAACTTTCAGTGAAAATGTAAAATTATCAGCAATAGGTCTCAGTTTTTTTCTGAAGTGGTTCCCCAATCCCCACTCACTCTGTGACAATTAATTCAGGTTTCAGAGGAAAAAACACACAACAGATACAGAAAAAGTATTTCTCTAGGTTTATCTCATAATATACTTGTGCTCATTTAGAATTTGTTCAGCTGTTGATTTTGAAAGTTCATTTCCTCATGCACAATGGTTATATATAGTTGACAAGAACCTCAAAACCTAATCTATTTCCATAATTATAAGAACAGGGAAGAGGTTTTATATTCAAACAATATATGTATGTATGGGATCAGGGAGTTTTCCTCTCTATTACCAAAAGAAAAGTAATTGACAATACTGGCAAAGGCTTGTGTCTACACAATTTTCATATAAAATTCTGTGGTTTGCTACTCAAATTTTTAAGGAAATTGTATTTTTTAAGAATAAAAACACAATTGCTAGGATCTAGCAATGATTTACATGACATAGTTAGCATTTTTATTAGTGTATCTTCTCTAAGGGAAAAACTCAGTATTAAATGTAGGATATACCTTTCTTGGCAACTTGAAGGCATTATTAGCCTCATAGTCAACATTTGTTTCATCATTTTCTCAAAGTATCATTTTCTTGAGATTAATAATAGATCTTTGTGATATGAAAAGAAGGTATGAATACATAGTATTCTAAAAGCAACAATGACCTATAGTACTTGTAATCCAGGAGTTGCCTGATAGGGCCATCTAAGATTCTTCTTTTTTAAAATTTTTTAATATTTATTTTTCTGGCTGTGAAGAATTCATCTTCTATACCAGTGAGGGAACACTACCAAAATGCTAATGGGATGGTTTCATCATTCCAGCTCTAAATCCAAGGTCACTGCAACCAAAGGGCCTATGAAGGTGTCTGGCTAGTCTATACAACTACCCAAAGAAGGATCGCCTTCATGTGTGTGAAATATAAAGCTAAAATAGCACGAGTTGGCTAGTTTAGAAAACAGTAATAAATGAGACTTTGGATGTAAAAGCTTAATTGCGGGGGGGAACAGAGATCGATGAACAATACGTATAATCTGATCCCTTTTTGGAATACTAAATGATTTAAAAACATATATTAAATATATTTACAAAGAAAATGCCTGAAAGTTTAGTAGGTATTTCTGGATAATAAGACAACTAACACTTTTGTTCTTTTTCTATTATTTCTAATGTTTCTATTTTAAATATGCATCTTAACTGTATATTTTTTAAAAGATTGTTTAAGACATAGTAAAATAAGCATTCACTTTTTTTCCACTGTGAAACTTTGGTAGAGGTCAGTATTACATCGATGAGTAAGATAAATATGGCTTGTATTCAGGAGGAGCTTATAGTTTAATAGAAATGGTGCAGAAACAACAAAGAAAATCTAATAATACATAGAAAATACAATGATAAGTTAGATACAGAATTTTGTGAAAGTGTTATCAAAGGAAACTGACAGAGTCCAAGAGCTAACCTATAGAAAAGGAAAAGAAATAACTATAAGTATAAGAAATTCTTAAAAATGGCAATTTTCATTAATTAATCACATTTCACTATTCTAAAAAATAAATTATATTATGTTACTTATATTCTGTTTCAACTTTTTATTCCCTTAAGCCTGGGGATGAAACAGCTAAGGTGCTATCTGCTCCATCCCTAGTCTCCCTGCCTTGGGGTATTTTACTATTAAAATCAGTGGGTTGACAGTTCCCGTTGGAAAAGGCCTAATCTGCGCTCATTCGGTTAAGTGTCTGCCTTCAACTCAGATGGGATGGAGCCCAAGTCAGGCTCCCTGTTCAGTGAAGAGTCTGCTTCTCCCTCTGCCCCTCACCCTTCTCATACTCTCTCTCTCTCTCTCTCAAATAAATAAATAAATAAATGAATAAATAAATAAATAGAATCTTTAATTTTTTTTTTTTTTTAATGAAAAGGCCTAATTCTACAATTGCTTCTTCACAGTCTCTTTTGGTTCAAAGATGATGTTGATAAAACCTAACAGATTTAGGAACTCTCAATAAAAACATCATCATCAAAAACATAAGTACATTATCATCATTTAGAAAATAAGGCAATTATCACATCAGTAGTAGCATTCTACAGCTTACTCAGAAATATCCTTTGAAGAGAACATGTTTCATACTTGCTTTTCATCAAACATTTTATGTATTTTCTTTATGAATCTTAAGTGACACTGATACTAGTTTATTTGTTGTTTGTGCTCATATTCTCTTCAACTATGTGCACTCTTTGGGACAAGACATGATGATGTAGCACATGCTATTAAAGTATCTGTTTCATTGCTAGTAACTGGGCAGTTTTTCTAGACACAGAATCCTATATATTACCTTTGTACAATATGTTCTGTTTAAATTCCCCTGCCTGCTATTCCAAGAAAAACAGGCTATAAATATTAATCCAGGAACAATGATAATAAAGTATGGCCAATTTAGGACACCTGGGTAGCTCAGTCAGTTGGGCATCTGCCTTCTGCTAGGGTCATGATCCTGGACTCCCAGGATTGAGCTCCTCCCCCACCTCCTTGCTCAGTGGGGAGTCCTTACTCACTCTCTTTCAACTAAATAAATAAAATATATTTTAAAAAGCATGGCCAATTAAGCATATATATATGTACTTTGGGATATACATAGATACCTAAATTTTAACAAACACGTTATCTATAACTCTAATGTGTTTAAAAATAAACTAAAATAATTAAATTTGAAGAGCTTATGATTTTTGAGCAAATATCAATTTGAGTTGAGCAGGAGTATACTAAAAATGGCTGGGAGTCCCTCACTGACAAAAGCTAGAGGAAAGGCTTTTATAAGGCAGACATGGAAGCAAAGCATGGAAATTAGTTCCCCGACTACAGCTTAAGCTGTTGCCTTATTTGGGAAAGCCTACTTGGCTGTTTGTGATTGGTTGTTCTTGCATTTTGATTTCTTAACCTTAAGGCATTTAAAGGAATTGACTGGTTTAGGTTTCAGTTTGATTGCCAAGGGCATTAGAACCACCTAGGTCTAATGGCCTCCTTGCTTAATTACTTTAATATGTGACCTGTATTTCTGTATTCTTACTATAATGATAACTTACATATTGGCATATTTTTGCATTCAAAGCTGCTTAGTACGAGAGTCTGGGTTGTAATTTTCCCCTTTCTCCCTTCTGTTTTCTTAGGCAATTCCAAGATTCTAAAAGTTGATGCCTGTGGAAATGAATCATTAACATTTCAAATGAAGTACCAAAATCAGTAAATGCAAATCATAATTCTGATATCAACATGAACTTATGCAAATTATCACACTTGACTTTTCTGTTTATGAAACACAGATATCTTAACCTTAATCATTGCATCATCCATATGTGTTTCCATCTCTGGGCTTTTGAATATACACCAGCCAGGCAAGACAAATAATACTCTTTATAACACCTAGAGATCCTCATAAGAACCAAATAGATAGCCTACTGGGTTACCAGATGCACTGTAGTACTACAAAATTAAAGGAACAGATGCTCTTTGTTAACCTTATTTTCTAACAAGAAATAAACAAAGTTTTAAAAATAAATTGGGAAGGAATCTTAGAAACGTAATCTCCAAATATCAAGAAGTTTGAAAGATATAATTGAAACTGTTGGCTAAGATAATAAAGCTAAAGATGAAGGGAATATCCTTTGATAACAAAGAGAACAGATATGAGGAACCAAATGATGATGTTTGAGCAAATAAACATAATGCATCATGGTAAATATGGCATATGGAACAAAGAACAGGGAAAAAAGTTATCTAGGCAATCTCAAAAATGATTTTTTTTTTTTAGTAAAGAACAAAGCTTGCTATTATATAATCTTTGTCAAACTGATTTTAAAAAAGAAAAGAAAAGAAACTGTTCAATTCATTCGGGGTAAAAATACCTAATTTTCAGGAAATAGCAATCTAAGGATTTCAAGTACAAAGAGATAAAAATAATGTTTAACAGGTAGTGATCCATGCATTGCCTTATAAGTAAGAATGAGAAATGATTGGGGAGACGAAAACCAAGGAGCTCTTTGAAACTCATATTGGCACCATACAAATCACAAACAAAAAAACCCCCAAACCTTAAATTGCCTTTGTCTTCTTAAAAAGGTTAAAAAATAAAAGACATGCACACACACAAAGGACTGGATATAAAACGGGTCACTCTTCATTCCCTGGTTGTGATAGTGCGCTTTGGCTATGCAAGTCATCACAGCTGAAAGCTACAGAAAATCTCCCTGCATAATTTCTGGCAACTGCAGGTGAATCCATAAGTATCTCAGACTAAAAGTTAAAAAAAAATAAAATAAAGACAAATAAAGAATGACCTGTGAAACCATATCAGAGTTATTATGAAAATAAATCTAAGAAAATTAATCATAAAGAAATAAAAAGAAAATTAATCTGATAAATTTCATTTAAATGGTCTTACACCCTGTATTTGGAGATGTCATTAAGACCCTGGGATAACTTAACAGGAGATTACTTAAAACTGGTGAACTAAGAGAATAATCAAAGGCCCAGAAGTAGACAATGTAAGAATATTATATGACTATGGCCTGCAAAGAGTAACTTAGTAAATCTTAAAAAAAAAAAAAAAGGAAAGAAAGAAAGAAAAGAAAAGAACAGAAAAGAAAGAGAAGAAAAGAAAAGACTGATCATACAGCTAAAATTTTTAAAAAATCAAGAATGAAAATACCAGGAGTTTGGGAGTTTTTAAAAAAGTTAAACATATGCCCTTGCATTGACCCGATGCCTTTGCAATTCCACAATTTTTTTAAAGGATTTTTCATTTATTTATTTGGCAGGGAGATGGTGAGAGAGGGAACACAAGCAGAGGGAGTGGGAGAAGGAACAGGGAGCCTGATATCAAGCTCCATCCCAGGACCCTGGGATCATGACCTGAGTCTAAGGCAGATACTTAACCACTGAACCATCCAGGTGCCCAGCAATTCAACTATTGAGAATGGAAGAAATAGAAATTCTTTTTTTTTTTTTTAATTTTATTTTATTTCACAGAGAGAAACACAGCCAGAGAGGGAACACAAGCAGGGGGAGTGAGAGAGGGAGAAGCAGGCTTCCGGTAGAGCAGGAAGCCCGATGTGGGACTCGATCCCGGGACTCTGGGATCATGACCTGAGCCGAAGGCAGTTGCTCAACCAACTGAGCCACCCAGGCACCCCAGAAATAGAAATTCTTCCAAATAGAATGGAGAAATAGAAATTCCAAATTAATATCATAAGAATGTCCATGGTTTCCTCATTCAGAGTAGCCTATAAAATGAGAAAAGCCTTAATGTCTTTAATAAGAGAATGGATAAACAAACTGTGGCTTATTAATATAATAGAGTACTATTCATCAATAAAAAGGAGTGTATTATAGAGTGTATTATATGAGCAACAATAGGGATGAGACCAAAAATATTATGCTAAGTGAAAGACAGACAGACACAAAAATAATTCATACTACATAAAATTCATCATAAAGTAAATTTATTAGAACTAATTCCTTTGGATTTTTGCTCAGCTTGTTCATGAGAAAATAATGA